>PVIY010006587.1:14104-86772 GCA_004026745.1 Myrmecophaga tridactyla | reverse complement strand
GGCTCTCTTCCTGCTTCGGCTGGTGAGCCTCTCCTGTGGAGTTCGTCCAGACCCTCCATTGGAATCATTGGCTTCACAGCCTGCCCGGCAGATTTTGGACTCTGTGTTCCCACAGTTATGTGAGACACTTTCATAAATTTTATATTTGCAAGTATTTCCTGTTGATTTTGTTTCTCTACAGAACCCTAACTAACACACTGTTTTGGAACTCTATGCAAACACATTAACTGTAATAAGACATCTTTGAGGCAACTGGGAAATTGGAATATGGACTGGTATTATGGTACCATTGCTGTTGTTAGACTTGGTGATGGCATGGTAAACTGTGTTTGTTTTAAAAAAATACTTATTTAAAGATGCAAACTGAAGTATTTATGAATAAAATAAAATAAGATTGCAAAGCTGTTGATAATTACTTTATGTTGGATGATGGATTCATGATAGCCTTTGCACCATTCTTTCTAATTGTGTGTATGTTTGAAAATTTCTATAATATGAGGTATTCTTTTTCTTAAAAAAGAGAAGAAAGCAGTGCAGAGAGGCAAAAGATAGAACATGCAAGGAGTATTGCGAGATCAATAGGCAGACCGGGAAGTCTCACTAAAAAGGTGACATTGGAGCAAAGACTTGAAGGTGGCATTGGAACAAAGATTGAAGGAAAGGAGCTGTGTGGGAGGAGTATTTTAATGGCCTTTTCAGATAGTTGGGGAAATTCCTCTTTGACACTACACCAAAACGACACAAATGGTAGTTTCTTAAAGTTAGTTACAATGTGAAATTTGAAACCATATCAACTTTTTTTGTACTCTGCTTCATTAAAATCCATCAGTCTATCTTGTACTTTGAACAGATCTTTTACCCATGTATGATTTGTAAACTATCAAACAAACATCATTTTGAAAACAATGGTTCATTGAGTTAGGCAAATCTTTTAAATTTGATATATTATTATAAAAAATCAAAAGTCATATTTGTTAATAGAACCTGCAACCCCATCAGCAGTCTTTAAGTATTAGGAGCTGTCAAGTTCATGGTGACACATACTTATTTTCCAAATTTCAAATTTTTGCTTGAGGCTCAAATTTTATCATTGGCAAAAAATGCTGTCAGCTGTTTTCCATGACATTATCAAGTTCACTTCATTCATTAGCAAAAAAAAAAAAAAAAAAAAGCAACCTGCCAAATGCCCAAATATAAATAAATACCCATAGTCTGTCTGCCAGGGTTTTTTTTTTTTTCAAATTAAAAGAATGTTCCACGAAAAAAGCAACTAGTTTATTTAGCTCGCAGCTCAACCAATTGGCAGCAATAGTGCTTTATGCATGTTCCCATTTCATCAAACAGAATATTAAAATTCTGTTCTCGCTGCTTTAATTCGTGCTAATACACCAGCCATTTTACCTCCAGTTATTAACACAATTAATAAAGGCAAACAATGTCTTAGTTTTATGATGAAAATAGCTTTGATTTCGTGGATCCACTAGAAGGCCCTTAGGGACCCCCAAGGGTTTCACAATGGTTTCACGGACTGCATTTGAGAACTGTTACTGTATTAAAAGGAAACAAAAAACAAGAAAGAAAAGAGATTCTATGGCAATGGTAATAGAGAAGAAGAGACTAGGGGAACACTGAGAATTGGGATCACAAAATACTGGACTGAGTGACATTGGGGTCCAAAGCTGTCTCCACCAATTACTACCTGAAAAACCTTGGGACTTAACCTCACTAATCTTCAATGGAGACTATCATACCTTCTCTATTACTTCAGAGGATGAATGTGGGGACAGGTGGGAGGTATGGAAACAGGAAAGACCTATATTAGAAAATGAATGTAAAAGATGTACTGTAGATAATTAAGTGTTAGAAAATATTAATAATTCTTAGGAGAGGAAAGGCAATCCAAAATTCACTTGGAAATGAACAGGGATCAATATTAGTGTTAATAAAGCAAAGAGTTTTTCTATCAAATGTTTAGGTAAGACTAGCAGAATTCACCAAGAAATAAATATGAACAGGTAGAAAAAAGTAGAGAAATATTTTATTCTTTAAATATTTTGTAATTGCTCTGAATATATTTTCTTTGAATAAATTGATTCATTTTCTAAATCACATTTACAGGAATAGAATAAGGCCTTAAAATTTCAAATATTGTGGAAAAGATTTACCTCCCAATCTCTTACCTTAAAAGTAAAGAAAAGAAGGTACTCGATAAGATTAAGTCTTTCCTAGTTCATTTACATTCCCAATATGTACTGGAGGTACTAAAAAATACAAAATGCAAGCTATACATTAATTTCATGTTAATTATTTAATATATTTGATATTCAACAATGTTGAATAGACTTTTAAAAAAACAGATATTTACTCCTGTTTTTATTTTGCAAATATTCATTATGAAAGTATAACAATGATATCAAAGGCATATTCTACAGGACTTACAATTCTTGAGAGTAATTTTAAAACCATGACTTGGAGCAATATGACATCTAAACTTATGGGACAGACAGTAAATCAAATGGAAGAAGCCACTACAAATGATTTTCTTTCTTATAGCCTTTCTATATCATATCCAGGAAAAGACAAAGTGTTCACTTAACTTTTCAATATCAAAGGTTGATCATCAAGTATGGAATCTTTTACACTGATAATGCAATACACCCAAGAAAACTCCATATTGCTTTACAATAGAAAGGCTTTTATCCAGTTAATTTCACACTTAAAAAAAAATTAGGTTAAATTCTTACACTTAGCAAAGAAAGTTAAGGACCTTCCACTCTGCCTTTGACTGTAATACAGTAGTTGGTAAAATCCATAATTGTTGAATCAACAAGACATCTATGATGTTGCTATCTAGGAATTCAGGCAGTTGAGAAATGCAGAGGGACAATGAGGAGTGGAAACTTCAACAGGAGATGTCTCACTGATTTACTTGGAGCATGTCATAAACCCCAATAAGAGACCTATTTCTACTTTCTATTAAATAAGACAATTATTATTAGTTTATAAGTTGTTTCTATGATCACTTTCTAAACAAGTTATATTTCATTTATTTATTTGCATATGTATTAATCATCACAGGTTTATTTATTTATATGTTAAGGATATATATATATGTATCTTTTAGGTGCTGGTTTTAAAAAATAAGTAGTATATGATTTCTATCTTTGAACAGAACGAAATCTAGCCAAAGAAATAGACTTCCAAAAATTCATTACAGAAAATGGATATAAATTATATAACCACATATACTACTAATGGGAGACCATTTAGCTCTATATTTAACATGTAAATAGGAAGCATTAACCCTGCTTGGAGAGGTAAAAGAAGGTTTGATTTAAAAAGCAATGGTTAAGATGAATGTCCCAATGGTAACAGGTAATAGTACGTATTTGTCAAGTTGATAAGATGAGGAAGATCAAGGAACAGGTTCTATAAAAAGTTTACAGCAGGTGCAGAGTCATTGGAGCTTGAGGGGGCACGGCATTTGCAGAAACACACAAATGATTTGGTAGGTGAAGTCTGGGATGCAGAGACAGGGAGAAAGGAAACAGACTGAAGGAGGATCCTAAAGATCTTGTAACTGATAATGAGGAGTTTGTGCTTTATCCTGTAGAAGTGGGTTTCTCCTTCACCCACACTTACCTCACTCTGGCTAAGAACAGTGTATGCATTTGCAAGATTGCTAGGGTCTGAGAGATGCAGTCTTTCCCTCAGAAGTCACTCCCTACACAGAACACAATGGTTGTCCCTAAATTTATATTGTTTAAAAATAACGGTCTGGGGCTGGGGGGAAGGGGAAGGTGACCAAAGGTAGCAAAAAATATATATCATATTACAGCCCAGTCATTGTAGGAGAGAGGGAGGTACAATGCACCCCAGAATGTCAAAGGATATCTGGTTAGAAGATTGAAGTTCCAAAAGCTCACCTGCTGTTTTCTTCATTCAAGGAAAGAAAAATGGTTCAAATTTCCATGCTAATACTCAAAAGGACTCAGAAGTTTTGAAGGTTGTTCAAAGTTGGCCATTACCAACAAAGAGGGTAGGTCAGGGGTGGCCCACACCCCATACACAGTTACCGCATTGCTGGTGTCACTGTCAACCACGCATGCTGCTCTCTGCCCCATAATGTGGGCCCTTATTTTAGTTTTCACTTTTCTCAGGTACTTCCAGTTTAAATTATTATTAACTTATTACTAGGAATAAGTTTCTAGTGATTCAGTAAAGGGTCTCTATAAAGCCTTTCTCATTTCTGAGGCCAAATAGAGAATATAAAAATCACAATTTAAATATATATTATAAGAAAATGCTAAAAATAAAAAAGTAAAGGTTATGCATATTCCTACAATTTTTAATGAAATAATGTAAAAGGTTAAAATATCTTCCTCCTCCATACTAGTCATGGAAAAAAAAGAAACTATTAATGATTTAAGGAAACCTCTTCGATTTTTCTGTATTCATACAGTTCTATCCAGCTATGCATATACACAATTTTTAATACATATAGATATGTGCCTTCCTTTTTTTTCCCATCAACAATTTTATGGAGGTACTACCCAGGTCAGTATACATAAATTGACCTCTCTGTAAGGTTAAACTGTTTCCTTATTGAGAATATTTTCTTTGAGAAAAAAGAAAAGTAAAGAGAGAAATAGACAAAGAATGTAATGACGAACATATAATGTGTACTACATACCATAACTCATTTAGTTGCTAAATAAACATATACATTAGTATCCCAGTTTTACAGATAAGGAAACTGAGGCATGGGGTTGAGATTGATCTCAGGCAATCTGTTTCTAGAATCTTGGTAATCAATCTCTATACTGTTCTACCCCTCAAGAAAAAAGTAATCAATGCATCAGATATCATAGCAAAGAATAATTTGCATCATGCCTTGTTTTTAAAAGAGAAAACACTTAAAAGGATATCAACAGGCTTTTGCAAGGAATTCCAATCTTCCCATAAATGCTGGTCTGGAAAATTCATATATTGTAAGTTGAATGTGCCATACCTTTTCAAGCTTCTGCTCTGCACCTTTCCTGGCAGCTCTTGTTCGGTGCTTTGAACTAGGGCTGAAAGTTGGGAAACAAACAAGAAATTTCAGGAAAACCTAGAAACCATGCTGCTCAGAATACTAGCACTAAGCAAAGGTGAACAGCTTTCTCATCTATGAACCATTACCTCAATTCCAGGATTCACAGGTCTCAATTCCAGTCCTTATAAATTGAAAATAAAAAAAGAAATAATTCCCTTTTCTCTCAAGTCCTTCAAGGTTGGCACCCTGAGAATTCTCTGGGAGCAACTGGAGAAGTTCCATTGGAAATATGTGAATTCAGAGTTGCATAAGAACAGAGACTATATTTTTTCGCCAAGACACTGTTGAGTTCATTTTTAAAGTGACATAAAGAAAAAAACTGAAAATATTTCCCTCCATGATCCTTAGCTAGAGTCCCTCTCCCCTGAACATTCCATATTTTGTGTCAAAGGGAGAAAATATAAGAGGGCAATTTTTGAAAAGAAAACAAAAAAGAGGAATGACAGAAGCAAAAGGTAATGGAGAAGCATAAGAAAAGTCATGTAAGATAAGATGAGGGGTATAGGGAGCATTTGGGGTTCCTCATTCAACTTCTTTTTTCTCCTTTTTCCTGGTTGGCAAAGAACAAATTTTGTTCAAGTATCTAACTAGTCCCACTCCCATCCCACCCCAACCACATGTTTCAAAAGAGGCTCAGGTATCCTGGCTGAGATCTCAATCTAGATGGAACCATTTTCTTTGCCAGTAATAGTTTAGGGGTGGATCTGTGACCCATTTCAAATCAGTGAGGCTTCAAGTAAGTTCTGCAATGGGGCTTCTGCAAAACGTTATCTCACCTCTTAAGAAAACAGAATGAGATGGTTCCTTTCCTGACTCTGGTTATTATCATGTCTGGAAGGGATGCTTGGAATGGCTACTGACACAACACCAAGGGAAACTAGCTTTAGAAAGAAGACTTTGGGCGGCTGCCGTGGCTCAGCAGGCAGAGCTCTGACCTGCTCTGCTGGAGGTCTGGAGTTCGATCCCTGGTGCCTCCTGCCTATATGCAAATTTAAAAAAAAAAGAAGACTTCACTGGCAGTGACCAGAATGGAAAGATGGAAGGACATTGGGTCCTAAAATTAGTTAAGCTTTTCCCGTGGCATCAGACAACTCCAATATGTTAGTGACTTAAGACTAACACAAATTTATTTCCCTTTCATGTTAAATGAGGGCTGTAGGAGTTCTGGGTTTCATTCATCCTCAATGTCTTCTCATTCCAGATCCAAGCTAAGGAACAGTTGCTACCTGAAAACTGCTCTTCTAGCAACCTACAAAGCGAACTGGAGCCAACCCACTTATTTAGAGTCTCTGTGTGGATGTGTCTCTTTTGCTCATTCACCACTAGACAAGAGCATGTTACAATGCAAAAATCAATAAGCAGACTAGGGCTGAACCATACTCTTTACATAGGGTCAGGGTCAGTCATGACAACATGGGCCAGGACATTTAATCCTGTTACAGGGAAGAAGTGCACATTTGGGAACAGAATCCAATCAACCTCAGTGACATTACTAAGCCACTAATAAAAGCACCCCTAGGGCCCTAAGCCTGGATTCCCAGTTCTATAAGGTAGCATATTCCCTTATTGTTTAAGTCAGAGTTTTCTATGCTTATTCTTTTTAGTGAGGTACAGATAAAACTGCAAACATTGCTCATATTCCAAAGTGGAGGAAGATAATGGAAACTGTAACTGGGCCAGAGAGAGGACAAACCTCCATCCCTACGGACACTGATACTCCTTCAAACAGATTAATAGATGTGAAAAGTTAAGATGCAGCTTTCTGTGATGCTGGTACAACTCCAAGGTTAGGTAATGAAGAGAATGTTGTGTGACAAATGTGGACAGGAGTTTTTGTGGGTTTTGCTCCCACTTCATTAAATGCATGTATATGGACCCCAGAGTGTGAGAAAGAAAGTTTGAGAAAGTTTTACGAGTGCCCTTATATTCAGTCTTACAAGAAGAAAAATAAAAGGTTCTGATTATATCTTTGACTTACTCATCTTTTACTCCAATATGGTCCATACAAAGTATAATTTACATTCAGCATGTTAGATTTTAGAGGTTATTAGCTGATAAAATATAACTTCATAATAGGTAATTTAGGAAGAGAAGTGGACCTAGGAACTGCATAAGCCACTGCTACAACCTAGGGTGACCCTGTAAGAACTTTTACTGAACTCAATAATAGAAAAAAAAAATTAATGAAAACCTTCAAGTTGTACAAGAGGACAGACTGGAAGGAGTCACAACAATCATCTTTTGTTTTATTTTTTTTCCTTTCCTTTTCTTTTTTAAGAACACTGAAGCTATAACTACAGAGGTGATTGGAGAATCACAGCCCTCCTGAAGTGATATCCAAACAGAAAATTTTCCAATACATATCCTGAAATAACAGAGCATGTAATTTCACATTAGCTCCAGGAAAGCAGCATCTTTGCTTAGGATATGGAAATTTGGAAGCTCATTGCTATAATCTGTGGTTATGATTTCAAGCTCCCCCAGTGATGCCGGGAATCAAACCACAGACTCCTAGCACTAGGAGCCTTTATTGTAATCCAATAAAACCTTAACAACCAGTCTTCTTGTTTTATGATAAATTAAGGGCCTCATTTGCTTTGAAGCAGCCCCTCTGCCCTGGAGTTTACCTCGCAGTGGAAAGAGTCCTAAAGAAACACAGAATGAAACGGGGTAAAATGAGTCTGGATTGTCTACCTTGGTTTCACAGATTCAGAAACTTCAAACCAAATAAAAATCTCACTTTTTCAAAAGAACTGATCTTTTAGGATGAGCCTCTGCTTGGGAATTTTGACAATATTCTACAAACCTTAACTCCTTAACTTGCATCTTGAAATTATGACAGATATTCTGTGACAAAGGTCATAGGTACTATCACCCACTGTTAATTTCATTTTATTTTCTATTTGCTAAAAAAAAAATTGAAAATTTTCCCAAATTGTCAGTGTTTACTTTGCTCCTATGTCATCTTTGTGAATGATTCATTACAGAATGACCTCCAAATTTAAAGCAAACTTAAAACCCAAGGGACATATTTATTTCAAAACCTTAATCCCTTCCTAAGATCCAGGGCACTGGGCTATCAGACTATGCCAACTCCTACATGTATGCTTTTAAAGGCTGTGAGAATTCAGCTCAGAAAGGTCCAGAATATTTAGACCCTATACTACAGAGACATTAAATTATAGCAGATTTGAAATCATAATCATTTCTTAAATTTAGTTCAATATCAGATTCACCTATTACTAAAATTCTCCCTAAGAGCAAAGTATTGGCAGCTAATTTTGCATTTCCCAGACATCCCAGAACCAATTTGTTCGAAGAGTAGACGATTTCAAAGTTATAAAACTTCTGTATTTATTTAATCAACTGACTAACATTTATCTCATCAGTAGTGCTAATTCCCAATGTCCATAACTTAGGAATTGATATAATAGAGTGATTACCAGACTAGAAGCCCAAAACCAGTATTCTAGTTCCATTTCTGAAATTCACCAGCAATCTATTCTCAGCAAATCACTTAAGTACTCTGAGCACCATAAAATGAAAGAATTACTATACAGCTGACCTTAATAAATAAATCCCCTTCCAATATGAATATTCTGGTATTTAACATTAATATATCATGTAGTATTAAGATAAGGATTTAAATTCCATAAAAATGTATTAAACAGAGAAATGGAGAGGAAACATAACTAAATCAGGCTGGGTGTTGGGATTCCTGAGATTAAGAAATGACTAGTAATCCAAGAATAGCCCAATTTACATATAGATGAGGCAGAGTCATTTGTAATATTTGTGAATACTACTAATAATAATTGTAATAATAATAATAATGGCTAACAATTAATGCTTACCCTGCCAGGGATTGAGTATATATCTATACTCATTAATTAACATACAAACCATGGGAGTTACATTCTATTAATGTTCCCATTTTACAGATGAGGATGCTGAGGAGCAAAGAGTTAAGCATTTATCTAAGGTCATACAGCTAGAGAGAGACCAAGAAATTTCTGCTCCTGGCTCTGTATTCTTAATCTATATTTAACGCTTGCATAAGTGAAGGCATACCAAATTAAAGCAACAGCTATTTGGATATCAGTCACAGTCATGTATATTTCAGCAACACAGTTTATTCCAAATGTATACACATAAATGCTAGTGTTTATATTTGAAAGAGATGTCTGTCTTTATTCAAAAAAGTCTCAATTTTAGAAAGTAGATAGTAAAATCAAAAGCTCTCCAAGGTTAGCTCATAAACCCCTTGATTCTTACAAAATAATACCTTTCCTCCTCTGTGACTGATAAACATTTTTTGGTCAAAACACTTTTTGATCAAAAACATTTTTTGGTCATTTTAAAGATAACCACCATTTACAAAACATGTACTACTTGTCAGGCAGTATGGAGGCTTGTTCACAAAAATGGCCCCAATAGTTGGTGTTCCTATATCCATGCTCTTGGGTCGTTATCTCTTCCCCTCACTCTAGATTTGGCAATATGTCTTGCTGAGGTCAATGAAATAACACAGAGACTTAAAAAGTACTCTACATCAGACATTGACCTCTATTGCTGCTCTTGGGAATACTACTGGCTCAATGAGACACCTATGGCCAAGTATTCCCTATTACCCCAGTTGACCTCTAACCAACGACCAGATATATGAGTGATGTCATCCTAGACCATCCAGTCCCAGCCAAGTTGACTCAGACCAAACAAACCACCCAGCCAAGCCAGGGATTCTCAAGCAATATAAATGTTTGTTGTTTTAAGCTATTAAATTTTGGAATGGTTTGTTACATAGCAAACGATAACTGATACCGGCACTGTGCTGTCTTAAACATTATCTCATTTAAACCTCACAAAAAAACATGCAAGGTTAATATAAAATGCTCATGCTGTTTTCAATATAGATAAATTTGGTGTCAATGAAGCACTTTTAATAATTTCATGGGATTATGGAATTTAGTATCTCTCAAAATATAAACTAAAAAGCATTAAAAAAAATAAAATAAAAAAGCATTTAACCATGGCATTTATCACTAGAGCCACACTGAGGTTTATACTAGAAAGGAAATATTTTTCATAAGGCTACCTATTTGTATATTCCTTATAATGCTAAAATTTACATGATAAATTTTTGGATAATCTCCAAAAATCCCAATTTCCAGCAAATCCTTATCTGTGGCTGACCTTTTGACCATGTGCTTATGTATGATAGCAAATTCAATGCAAAGAATTGGCTACACTTATCACCCCTTTTAAATTCTAATTTCTAAAATAAGTTTTTCTAAGAAATACAAAGAAATAATCTATAATAATAAATCCTATGGATCTTAAAGGTTCATCAGACATTTGGTGAATCAGTTAATCAGACTTTTACCTATTAATCTTTCAACCCTACTGGTATCCCTAAAACTAAACATCAATTTCCAGAGCATTCATTTTAAATACCTAATGATATTTAAAGTCAAAGTCAAAGGATATGGAAGAAGGGGCCAAAGGAGCTTGAAGAAGGGAAGTGAGACAAAAAGAACATCCTGGCAAGCACAAAACTCAATGTCAAGCTCCCTCCTCTATGCACAAATATCAGGGAAGGCCAGTCATAAATCAGCTCTTGGAAACTCAATCCAGTCCCAGCTGCACTTACTAGTAGGTAGAAACTTGATATGTACATTGTAAAACCTGGAAACTATTTTATTCACACACAGCTCTTCCATGTCCATCTTATATATACTTTATCATGATTTTCAATAAATGGGAGGAGTAAAGAGGGAGAAATTAATACACCTGAACTATAAAATTTTAGATATGATAAATTCTTTAAAATTAGTGGTTTTAGTGGGATTTACACTGGTTTATACTTTTTTCCTTCCCACCACCCCATCCCATAAAAATAATGTCAAAGCTAATAACAATGTTGTGTATTACAAGGAGGTTATTATTTGAAAGTAATACAACTTCAGCCAATGATTTCCCCTATCCCTCCAAAGAAATGGTAGGTTTTGTAATTCCAGATGCTCTCTAATACACACGTGGCCATTATTTCTGATTCTTTGGCATATTGAAGGTGTTACTAATCTAAAGGACAACACAATATTTTAACTCTTAAGATGTACTTTTGATTAACAGCTTTTTATGCTCTCTCTGGGGTTTTAACTTAATAAGCAGTTGACACATCAAGGTCATTTAAATTAAATAGGCATTCCATTTGAAAATAACATGTATTTTCTTGGTTTTATTAACCCACAAATATTTGCTAACTTGGATAAACATCTGTATTCTAGTTTAATCTACGGTGATTATAATACTATTTTACTCCAGTCTCTTGTTTAAAAATGCTTGTTAATGTTAATAATAATCGCAGTGCTGACAATAGCCATCTCACCATATAGCCCTCCCAACATTTACTCTCTGTCCTGCCTTCTCTTTGTGAACTGTAATTTACCAATGTTATACATTAATATAAAAAGTCAAATGGTTCTGCAGAACTTATAATGAAAATTAGTAGTTCTCCTCCCCTTCCCTACACTCTATTCCCATTCTCCAGAAGCAACTACTTTTTAACTCTCTTAGGTTTGATGATTCTTTCGGTGTTTACTTCCCAATATCTAAACTTCAAATACTGCTATTCTTAAGTTTTCAATTTTAGAATATTACCATTGGCTTCCTGCTATAGAACTTAAAATTTAACTTGCATGCCTCCACAACTACTCTCCACACACCCTTCCCTTCCCTGTGGTATCCTAATATAGCTATATCAAAATTTGTTCTCTAAGTACTTGGTATTATTATTATAATGCAAATATTATTCACAGTAACAGTAAAGTCATATCATATAGTTCAGATACGTTCTCTCTCATACAACTTCACTTATCATAGAATTTATATATATTTTGATTTGATATGTTTTGTTTTATTGTTGTTGTTTATTTTACTATATATCCAATTCAAACCCACATTCTTTATCAGGAGTAATTCTTCCCTCAATTATTTCGCAGGCATTCTATAATTTTCTGTTTCTTAGAAATATTCCCCCATGGAATCCTTTTTCCAGTTGCAATTTAGACTACTTTCTCCTGAGGTCTACTGCTTGGCTATACCTACTTCACTCTTAGATCTTTCTTCAACAGCATCCTGGAGACCTCCTTCACCTCTCCTATACTGCACCGCTGTATTCTCCTCTTTATTGGTTTACTACTTTGTTTGCTGGGTGTATCCTTTAGGAGCTCTTGTGATTACATACAAGGAAAATTTTCGAGATTTGAATATCTTCTTCAAATTTGTTTCATGAATTAACTGGAAATAGAATTCTAGGTTGGAAATCTTTTTTTTTCTGGAATTTTAAAGCATTGTTCCATTGTCCTATAGCTTCTCATATAATTGTGGAATCTCAGTCATGTTTGCCTTTTTCCAGGCACTCAGGCCACTGGTCTTGTCATATACCAGAAATATCTCTTGAATTTTCCCACTGCGTCCCATCCCACTGCCACAGCTCTGAGATATTCACCATCTATCCTCTTATAGGAGACTTATAATAGTCTCCTAACTGGTATCTGTGCCTCTAGGTTTTATCTTTCTGAAGCACAGTTCTGATCATTCTCCTTCCTAGCTTAAAACTGGGAAGATAACTGCTTATTACTTATCCCTTAGAATAGCAGACAAGATCCTTCCCCTGGTTCTATTCGCTTACAAGTCTATGGTTCTAAGGCCATGAAAATGTCCAAATTAAAGCATGAAGAGGAAGATACCTTCACTGAGCCTTTTCTCAAAAACAACCAGGGTTCCTCAATCACACGGAAAGGCACATGACAATGTATACTGGTCTTTTCTCTGGGTTCTGGTTTCAATGATCATTTGTTCAACAAATAAGTTCAAGGAAAAAAAAGAGAGAGAAAAGTTAAAAGTTATAAATATCAATTGTAAGACATGGAAATTACTTCAATCCAACTCAAATAACAATTTGTAAAATGGTAAATTATACACAAAGAAAATAGCTTTTATGAGACAATTGGAAAGTTGAATACTGACTGGGTATTTGATTATACTAAGAAATTATCGCTAATTATTTTTAAGTGAGATAATTGCATTGTGGCTTGTCAAAAAAGTTTATCTTTTAGAAGTAATACAAAAAAATTAAAGATAAAATAATATGCTATCTAGGATTTCATTCAAAATAACATAGAAGAATGAAAGTGTGGGGAGTATAAATAAAATAAGTTTGACCATGAAGTATTAATTATGAAGCCGGGGGATGGATAAATGATAGATCACTATACTGGTCTGTTTACTTCTACATAAGTTTGAAATTTGGCATGATTCCATGATTAAAACTTAGAGGAAAATATATTGAACACAAAACATTTAGGCAGTATCTAGCACATAGGAAGCATTCAACTAGTTATTAATAACTAGGTGTTAGTACATAAGGTTAGTTTTCCCACAGATATTTATTTTTTTGTAAGTAATGTGTGTGTATGTGTGCGTGGGGGGGTATATACAAACATACACACACGTATAGCATAAGCTGCCATCATTATCATCATTATGATTATTCCATGTTCCTGCAGCTGGACTTTCCAGAGATATGGATAACTGAATGTGAAACTGGCAAACTATTTACAATTGCCTTTTAAAAATATATTTTAGAATTCATTTGTTTAAACATTTTCAACTTTAGGAAACAGTACAATGTTTTTTAATAACTCTTTTTTAGTTAACTCTACCTTTTAAAAACAATCACAAATCACAAGAAGCAGAAGAGTTATGATTGTTGTTCATTAAGTAACCACTTCCCTGACTAGCTTTCACCTGTTCCTGTCCAGCTGAAAGTAAACAAATTCAGCTCCATGTAAAGCCATGGGTGTATTGTTTCTCTTTTATGTTCCCAACATCCCGTTCCATACCTGTTTTCCCACTGTCCTGGGTGGTAATCCTTCTTCCAAACTTAGATACCTATACCCTTCTGCTGCCTTCAGTCCCTACTCACTATCATAATAGAGGAAGATCCAGGTGTTTTTCATCTTGATTCACACTAAGTCATGCCAAAAATCTTGTTTTCATCTGGTATTCACCTTTTAAAGACATTTTAGTTTTGCAGTAGAATAAATTGAAGCATTTCTCTATTTATTAGACAGAGATTTGGTGATCAGCACAGATCTGTTAGGTCTGACACTCTCTGTTCCACGTGGCTCAGGCAAAATCTCCAAGTTAACACAGGTAATGAAAACCGGTTCAGGAAGTCACAGTGTAGGTGGGGTTCTAAGCACAGAAAGGTAGACAGAAGCAAACACCTACAGGTGGTATGAAAGTGCATAATTTGCTTCAGGAGAAAGTAGTAATGGCTTTGGAGGGTTGGACTTTATCCTTTAAGCCAGAGTTCAGCAAACTGTTACCAGAGGGCCAAATCTAGCCTGACGTGTTTTGGAACAACCAGTGAGCTAAGAATGTGCTTTATACTTTTTAATGATTGGGAAAACCCCATATGAAGAATAATATTTAGTGAGATTTGAAATTCAAAGTTTAATGTCTATAAAGTTTTATATGAATGAAGCCATGCTCATTTACTTTGTTTTCTAAGGCTGCTTTTGTGCACAAAGGTAGAGTGTTCAGTAGTTGCAATAGACACCATATGTCCCACCAACCCTAATATATGTACTATCTGCTCTTTACAGAAAAAGTTTGCTGACCCTTGTTTTAAGTAAAGGGAGACCACAGAGAATAATAATGCAGGAAGATCATGATACTTGTGTTTTAAAATGGATCAGATAATGAAGAGTTAAATCTCTGAATGCATATATTGCCAAAGTAACCCTTAAAAAGTTACTTCAATCTGTATGGTCATAAGTTTAGAAGAGTTCCCAGTTAATTTATTGGGCACTTGCTCTCAACAGGTACCACTGATGGGGGGGTTTGTTTTTATTTTGTCACTTTAATGGGTTCAAAAATGCACTGTCATGCTATTTTCATTTAAAATTATTTGCCCTTCAGATGGACCATTTTTACATATGTTTAATACAATTTCTACTTTTGTCAAATGACTATTTTTTTACCCATTTTCCTACTGAGCTTTTACATTGAAATACAAGAACTTTTTATTTCTTACATTCAACCTTTAGCTGCAGAGTGGGTAAGTTTTAACTAAAAGTCTGAGTAAGCAGAGTCAGCCTTGGTCTCCTGGAAGAGAAAGCCTCAATTATGTGCACTAGTGAATTTGGGGTTTGCTGATGGGGTACCAGTTTAGTGACTTCATGCCTTGGATAATACTGATACAAAATGGCCATCTGTAAAGTTAGAGCAAAATAATCAATGCATGCATTTATCTCTTTGACTCATTTTCCTTTGATTTTGTGTATGAAGGGTCTAGTTATGCTTTTGTTTTTTTCTTTATTAGAGAAGTTGTGGGTTTACAGAACAAGCACGCTAATATACAGATTTCCCATATACCACCCCACCACCAACACTTTGCCTTGGTGTGGAATATTTGTTGCAATTGATGACAGCACATTTTTATAACTGTACTATTAATTAAAGTCCATGTTTAACTTAGGGTGCACTGTGTAGTGTAGTTCCATAGGTTTTTTTAAAAATTTTATTTTGCTACCATATATACAATCTAACATTTCCCCTTTTAATCAGATTCAGATATATATTTCAGTGCTGTTACTAGTTTGTTCCTGCTTCGTGTTTTACTGATTGTTCAACCACCTGCTGATTTGTTTTTTCCTTCGGACATTAAATTTGTTTCAAAAAATTCCAAGGCAATAGATACAGTGCCCTCTGACCCTATCATATCTGCCACTAACCATTTGTTTTGGTCAGTTTGGATGCCTTAAACAAACCTGATGCCTAACTCATCAGGAACACAATTTCCTGCTCATGAGGAATAGTCACCAGCTCTACCATTTATCTTAGACCGACCCAGGCTACTTCCATGGCAATTTCCCCACACTGAGTATTTGGAGAAGTCACTTAACTACTCAAAGACAGTGAGATTTCTACATGACCACAAAAACACTTTGTGGGAACTAAATGTAAACCTGCAAAATCACCATGTCACTGTTACAAGACTTAGCTCTGAATTATCCCCACCTGGAATTTCTATTTTCAATTTCCTTCGTTTTCTGTTCTGTCCAAGGTCTAAGAAGAAGTAAAAGAATGAGAAAACGTCCTCTCTTTTGAAAATTCTCAAATGAAAATTGTGATTAAAGTTATGAAAACTTTTATATCTACTAAATAACCTGTAATATGACATCCCATTTAGACTCCTTCTAATCTTCAGCCTCTTTATCCCAAATATTCAAAATTTCATTAGGAAAGAACAATTCCAAAATCCAATATTCTTCAATCAATATGCACTTCAAATTGCTAAATAACAGGAAACCTGAATGTAGTTTTTTTTCCTCATTAAATATTCTCAGCCTTTGTACTTCCTTTCATGGTGCATTATTTGAATTTAATTTCTATGGAAAAGCTAATATTCTACTAAGATAAGAATTAAACTAATTTCGCAGCCAAGGACATTAAAGCAAGCACTTACATTTTGTAAAAAGAAATAAAACTTTTAACAATATTCACTTGAAAGGACACAGTGAAAAACAAGCTGCATTAAACTCATCACATTTCCTCTAGAAAGAAGCAAGGACAAGTGGGGTTTGTCTTGAGGACAAACAGTACAAGTCAGTTTTACCACAGCAACAGATTTTAAGGGAATTCTAGAAAATTGTGGGCTGTATTAGGTTAATATTACTTATATGGCCCTCCTTGTCAAGGATAAAAATCTGAAGCCAAAATTACTAGGAGTCTCTATATTAACACAACTCTCTCTCCTCTATTCCAACCCTGCCACCACCATATACACAGTGTTTCTAGATTACAACTCATCCAAGTTTCTTGGTGGAATGAAAGCATTATTGCAGCCCCTCAGTTATGTGGGAAAAGTAAGAAACCCCAAATCTCTATTCTTCCTTTGTCCCAAACTGCAGCCTAACTTAATTCTGTCTCCCAGAAAATTATAATGCAGCTTTCTCATAGAAAATTATAATGCTTGGGCAAGTAAGAATGGAAATCTACATTCTGATCTCAACCACAGTTCGTGGTGATAGCTCTCAATTATTCAAAGTATCACCAGGTCAATCAGTGGGGAAGTGACCGAACATCACTTTCTCATACCATCACTAGAGGCAATACATGCTAATTCTTTGCTGAGTCTTCTACTGGCAAGTGCTTATTGGCTGCTACAGGAAATTGCATGATTTTATAGCATCCTTCTAAGTGCACTTTCTGCTCCTTCTTTGAGAAAAGGAACTTAGTAAGGGGACCCTCACAGAAAGTTGTAATATTAAGTTCATCATTCCAACCCCAAGGCAGAACACTATATGCAAGCACTTTGCTATCCAAAATGTGGTCTGAGGACGAGCAGCACGAATATCACCTGCGTACTGATTAGAAATGAAAGATCTCATTCCCCACACAATGCTTGAATCACAATCTGCATTTTATGGAGATTCCCAGATGATTCATATGCACAGTTAAGTTTGACCAGCACTGGTTGGCTCAGTAAATGAATTCTGATTTCTGTAAGTCTGACTCACCTGTGAAACAAAGGGCTATACATACAAATCTCCTTTGGGGAACAGTCCTTGCTTTTTCCAGTAAATTTCCAAGAGAAATGCACAATAAAATAGCCTAACATCTATGAGTTACATCACTTAAGGTTAATAAATGTTTTTCTGTAGAATCATGGAAAGCAACAGCATTGGATCTAAGGTCATTTAGTTTGAAAATCATATGTCATATTTAAACAAATAATGACAATTAAGTCTCCGTCCCTTGCCTTCTCCATCAAAATCCACATTTCACATAACACAATTTCTATCCCAATTTCAAGAAGGCTCACATTTTCATGAAATTGTTTCTAGTGTGAGAAAAAAAATTGAAAATTATCTCTATATTCTTTAGGAGTTGCTTGTATGGTTATAATGTGTCTTCAATAAAAGCCAGAAATTCTGCAATGCTCTGCTTTACTATTACCTCAATATCCCTCTTCAATAGTATCTAACTTCCCCAATGATAAGAATTAACTGGCATATAAATACCCCAGCTACATCCCAACAAGGTATTTTTAAGGAAAGGGCCTGAAAAGCTGAATGCTTATCAAGCACCATGGGTAATTCCTAGCAAAAAGGAATTTTAAGAAACTTGGCAAGTTGTTCTGACCCTTTAGAGGGTATCAGATTGATCAGGATGCATTCTTATTAAAAAGAGCATGTTTCTGGATCCCAGCCTGAGATCCTGATTCATTCTGTTGGTGGAGAACACAGGACCTGCATCTTAAACAAGTCCCTCAGATGCTGCTAATGAAATGATCCAAGACCCACCCTATAAAAGGACCTGCTTTGGGACATTACCCCACTGCACAGATTTGGCCGATTCACAGACTCTGGTACCAAAACTGTTCCCAGGCCATAGTTTCATATTTCTGCTGGTTATGGTTCAAACCTTTACAGCCCAATTTAGCACAAAATGTGTTCTTACCTCAATGACGCTGTCTACTAGTTCTCTGTAATTTTCCTATCAACAACCTAACTCCCTACCAGTCCTTTCACTTCTCAGTAATTAAGGTTCCTGTCCTCAAGTCCAAATTACCCTTGATAAGGTCATGGAAAAATTCTTCAGGCTCTAACCAACGCCACCTTCTTATGCAGATCTTTGCTGTCTACCTGCTGCCTGCCTGTGTATCTCTGTCAATTGCACTGGTCTTTTTATTTTGTTAGGTTTTATCAGAGGTTTATATACTTCTTTTTAGCCATAAAACTCTTTAATCAAGAAAAAAATTTATATAGAATGTTAATTTTAAAAAGCAAGCAAGGGTGCATGAGTAGTTCAGTGGTTAGAATGCTCGCCTTTCATGCAGTAGACCCAGGTTTGATTCCTGGACCATGCACCCCCCGCACCACCCCCCCTAAAAAAGAAAACCATCTCCTGTGACTGAGATGGGGGGAGGGGGGGAGGGGGGAAGGGAAGTGCAGGCAGAACCTAACTAGACATCCTTATCACTCCTCAATACATACATACACACAAGTCACTCACACACAGAATCACAAGCCTGTTCACACGCACTCACACACATCCATTCACTCACATTCACACACACTCATACAAACACATGTGTACACAGTCACACACACGCACACCTTCACTACACACACGGGGACCCTGAGCAAAGTCTTCAAAACCTTGTGGCTCCATGGACACATTCTGAAGACTTTCATCCTAAGTTACAGATTCAATTTCTTTAATACAGACCTGAACTACCTTCCTAGGCTTGAATGGCTGGGTTTAAATATACCTTCAAAAGTACACGATCGGGACTTCCAGGAAGATGGCCAAATAGAGTAGATTGAAATTAACCCCACCTCACGGAAAGTTAGAGAAGGGACAGCAGGGCAACTAAGGCGGTGATTTGGGAGTGCAGCTAACCTGGGAGAGCCTTCTGCACCACATGGGGCAGCCCTGGGTGCAGAGGCTGACGGACTGAGAGGCAGAAAGCTGGAGCCTGGCACTGAGGCATGGAGCCCACGGGAATGCACGGACAGGAGCCTGGGACTAAGTAAACCAGGCCGCATTCCTGGGGCGTGCAAACCTCACCAGCACAGCCCCAAGACCGGCAACTCATCCCACACCCCATGCACCTGAACCCTGTCACCCGCTCCCATTCCCCATGCTCCAGACACCCCCACCCCACCAGCCCCCAGAGCACGTGTCTGCCCTCCACGCCCACCCCACCTGCAGCCCAGCCCACCTCTCCTGCACACCTCTCGAGCACTACCTCCCCCTCCTTGTTCCCTGCAAGCTGTTGCCAATGCATAAAGGCTGTAGGCACTAACCTACATACCTACGCTACCACTGCCCGCCCCCCCATAGTGTCGCACAGCTTTACCCCACCTGGCCTGAGCTCTGCACATCTGATTATAGCTCTCCCAGGCCCATGCATGCACACTAGCCTCAATCACGTCATTCAGCTCTGGGAACCATCACTGACAACAGTCCTAGAACCGCACATGTACACAGCCCTCAGCCACACTTCCCAGCTCTGAGAAAGTGCTGACCTGCACAGCCAGGTCACATTTGCCCCCGAGCCACAAAGACATAATGCCAACATGCTGCCACAGCTCTTCATATGTGCACAAAGGGCCCCATGCCTTAGACCAGTGCACACCAGGGTTATGACCCACAGACCAGTGCACCCAAACAGCTTCATCCTCCCTGGCCACTGGGCACCCACATACACAAGCATTAGTGTAACATTGCCAACCTGCAACTATACCTGCCCTGAAAGAAATCACCACACTGACTACCTCACCCCATGCCCTGCTACCTGCTGTACAACAATCCTGCAAACACAAGGCCTTAGACTACTGAAAGAAATCAACTCCCAAAGTAAATCAATCAAGATATTTACATGCTACGAAGACATCAGAAGATCACTAAGCATATCACAATTCGGACAGACATAGCCCTGCCTAATGAAAAAATTAAAACAACAGGGGAGACACAGATGTTGGAACAACTAATCAAAGATGTTCATACAACTCTACTTAATAAAATAAGTGGGACAGCAAATGACAAAAGGTGATCAAGAAGATGGTAGAAGAGCATAAAGAGGAATTTTAAAGAATAAATAGAAAAATAGCAGATATCATAGAGATTAAAGACTCTATTGACCAAATAAAAAACATACAAGAGGCACACAACACCAGATTTGAAGAGACAGAAGAAAGAGTAAGTGATATAGATAGAGGACAGGATAATTAACTTTGAAGACTCAAAACAGCAAATGGCAAAAAAGATGCAAAAAATTGAATGGGAACTCAGGGAAATGATAGACAAAACAAAGCATGCAAATATAAGAATCATTGGTACCCCAGAAGAAGAAAAAGGAGTAAAGTGCTAGGAAGAGTAGCTGAGGATATGATGGGGGAAAACTTCCCAACCCTCATAAAGGACATAACTATACAAGTCAAAGAAGCCCAACAAACTCCAAACAAAATAAATCCAAATAGGCCTTCCTGAAAACACATACTAATTAGTCTTTCAAATGTTGAAGAGAAACAGAAAATCCTGAAAGCACCAAGAGAAAAACAATCTACTACATATAAGGGAAATCAAATAAAACTTATTTGATTACAAGAGACTCATCTTAGACACAAGAATACAAAAAGATTGAAAGTGAAAGGACAGAAAAAGATTTCCCATGCAATTTGTAACCAAAAGAAAGCAGGAGAAACTATACTAATCAGACAGAGTAGACTTTAAATGTAAAACATCATAAGAGACAAAGAAGGACACTATAAAGTAATTAAAGAGTCAATTCACCAAGAAGATATAACAATCATAAGTGTTTATGCTCCCAATCAAGGAGCTCCAAAGTACATAAGATAGATATGGCAAAACTGAATGGAGCAATAGATGTTTCAACAATAATAGTAGGACATTTCAATAAACCATTCTCCTTTATAGATAGAACAAACAGACAGAAGATCAACAAGGAAATAGAGAACATAAATAACTTGATAAATGAATTAGACCTAACAGACATATATAGGTCATTGCACCCCAAACCACAAGGTTATACATTCTTCTGTAGTGCTCATGAGACATTCTCCAGGATAGATCATATGCTGGGACACAAAACAGGTTTTTATAAATTTAAAAACATTGAAATTATTCAAAGTACTTTCTATGATCACAATAGGATGAAGCTAGATCTCAATAACCACCAAAGAACAAGAACATTCACAAATACATGGTGATTAAATAACACACTCTTAAACACCCAGTTGGTCAAAGAAGAAATTGTTAGAGAAATCAGTAGCTATCTAGAGATGAATGAAAACAAGAATACAACTTATCAGAACTTATGGGATGCAACAAAGGCTATGCTAAGCAGGAAATTAATTGCTCTAAATGCGTATATTAAAAAACAAGACGGTGGCTCAGTGGCAGAATTCTTGCCTGCAATGCTGGAGACCTGGGTTCACTTCCTGGTGCCTGCCCATGTAAAAAAATTTAATAAAATTAAAACAAAACAAGAAGTAGCAAAAATTGAGGACTTAGCACACCTGGAGAAACCTGAGAAAGAACAGCAAACTAACCTCAAAGCAAATAGGAGAAGAGAAATAACAAAGATTAAAGCAGAGATAAATGAATGGGAGAACAATAGAAAGAATCAATAAAACCAAAAGTTGGTTCTTTGAGAAAATCAATAAAATTGATGGGCCACTAGAAAGACTGACAAAGAAAAAAAGAGAGAGGATGCAAATGGACAAAATCAAAAATGAGAAAGAGTGAGTTACCACAGACCCTGAAGAAATAAAGAAATCATAAGAGGATACAATGAACTATACACCAACCAACTAGACAACTTAGATGAAATGGACAAATTCCTGGAGACACACAGACAAGCTACACTGACTCAGGAAGAAATAGAAGATCTCAAGAAACCAATCATAAGTAAAGAGATTCAATCAGTCATCAAAAATCTTCCTACAGGGCGGCTGCCGTGGCTCAGCAGGCAGAGCTCCGACCTGCCATGCTGGAGGTCTGGAGTTCGATCCCTGGTGCCTCCTGCTCATATGCAAATTTAGAAAAAAAAATCTTCCTACAAAGAAAAGTCCAGGGCCAGATGGCTTTACAAGGGAATTTTATCAAACTTTTCCAAAAACTTGAGGAAAAAGGAACTCTACCTCACTTTATGAAGCTAATATCATTTTAATACCAAAACTGAGTAAAGATGCCATAAGAAAGGAAAACTACAAGCCAATCTCCCTAATGAACATAGAGGCAAAAATTCTCAATAAAATATTAGCAAATTGAATCCAGCGCCACATTAAAAGAGTTAGACACCACAGCAAAGTGGGATTTATACCAGCAATGCAAGGATGGTTCAACACAAGAAAATCAATGTAATATAGCATATTAACAAATTGAAAGAGAAAAATCACATAATCATCTCAATTGATGCTGAAAAAGCATTTGGAAAAATTAGCATCATTTTCTGATAAAAACACTCCAAAAGATAGGAATCAAAGGTAACTACCTCAATATGATAAAGGGAATAAATGAAAAACTGATAGCTAGCATTGTACTCAATGGAGAGATTCTGAAAGCTTTCCCCCTAAGATTAGGTACAAGACAAGGCTGCCCACTGTCACCACTATTATCAACATTGGGCTAGAAGTTCTAACTAGAGCAATTGGGCAGGACAAAGAAATAAAAGGCATCCAAATTGGAAAAGAAGAAGTAAAACTCACATTATTTGCAGATAATATGATACTAGGAAGATCCTGAGAAATCTATAGCAAAGTGACTTGATCTAACAGACAAATTCAGCAAGGTGGTGGGATATAAAATTAATGTGCAAAAATCAGTAACATTTCTATACACAAGCAATGACCTAGCTGAGGAATCAGTTAAGGAAAAAGTTTCATTCAAAATAGCAACTAAAATAATCAAGTATTTAAGAATGAACTTAACTAGGGACATATAGGACTTGTACACAGAAAACTACATAACATTGCTAAAAGAAATCAAAGGAGATCTAAGTAGGTGGAAAGACATTCCCTGCTCATGGACAGGAAGGCTAAATATAGTTACGATGTCACTTCTCCCGAAATTGATCTAAAGATTCAACACAGTACCTACCAAAATTCCAAAAACCTACTTTGAAGATTAGGAAAAGCTAATTAGAAAATTCATTTGGAAGGGAAAGAGACCCCAAAATAGCTAAAAGCATCATAAAAAAGAAGAACAAAATGGGAGGATTAACATTCCCTGACTTTAAAAACTATTATAAAGTTACAGTGGTCAAAACAGCATGGCACTGGCACAAAGATAGAAGCACTGACCAATGGAATCGAAATAAGAGTGCAGAAATAGACCACCAAATCCATGGTCAACTGATTTTTGACAAGGCCCCCAAATGCTCTGACCTGGGACTAAATAGTCTTTTCAATAATTGGGCATGGAAGAACTGTATATCAATAGCCAAGAGAATGAGAGATGACCCATATCTTACACCCTACACAAAAATTAACTCAAAGTGGATCAAACACCTAAATATAAGAACTAGCACCATAAAGCTTCTAGAAGAAAATGTAGGGAAACATCTTCAAGACCTAGTAACAGGAGGTAGCTTCCTAAATTTTACACCCAAAGCACAAGCAACAAAAGAAAAAATAGAGAAATGGGAACTCCTCAAAATCAAATGCTTCTGCATCTCAAAAGACTTTGTCAAAAAGGTGAAGAGGCAGCCAATTCAATGGGAGGAAATATTTGGAAATCACATATCGGACAAAGGTTTGATATCCTGTATACACAAGGAAATCATACAACTCAACAACAAAAGAACAAACAACCCAATTATAAAATGGGCTAAAGATATGAAAAGGCATTTTTCTGAAGAGCAAATACAGATGGATCAAAAGCACATGAAGAGATGCTTATTTTCATTGGCTATAAGGGAAATGCAGATCAAGACTACAATGAGATACCACCTCACACCTATAAGAATGGCTGCTATTAAACAAACAGTAAACTATAAGTGTTGGAGAGGATATGGAGAAACTTGGACACTTATGCACTGCTGGT
Source organism: Myrmecophaga tridactyla (assembly GCA_004026745.1). Lineage (NCBI taxonomy): Eukaryota > Metazoa > Chordata > Mammalia > Pilosa > Myrmecophagidae > Myrmecophaga > Myrmecophaga tridactyla. Next base: position 62,027 of record PVIY010006587.1, on the reverse strand, counting down.
GGGAATGTGTAATGGTGCAGTCACTATGGAAGACTGTTAGGCAGTTCCTTAGGAAACTAAATATTGAGTTGCCCTATAACCCAACAATAGTACTACTTGTATATACCCAGAGGAGCTGAAAACATGATACAAACAGACATTTGCACACCGATGTTCATAGCAGCCTTACTCATAATTGCCAAAAGATGGAAACAAACGCCCATTAACAGATGAGTGGATCAACAAAATGTAGTATATACATAGGATGGAATATTATGCAGCAGTAAGATAAAATGATGTCCTGAAGCACATGACAAGATGGATGAGCCTTGAGGACATAATGCAGAGCAAAATTAGCTGGACACAAAAGCACAAATACTGTATGATTCCTCTTTTACGACCAGCATAAAGGTATAGTCAGAGGTTTATAATACAGAATATAGGGGGCTTTGAGACACAGAGAAGCTAGAGATGGATGAACCGTTAGTTAATGAGGTTGAACTCCAATGTAAAGGAATAGATAGGAGTGAAGGTGATTCTTAGTGGGTCTAGAAATAATATCACCATATTTAAGATGAACAAGATTGAAAGGGAATGGATAGACCTACTGTCCCACTGATTAACACTAGGCATATGAATTAGTTCTTGCAAGGATTACTTCAAAGATATGATTCTTGTATAAAGAGTAAGTCCAGGGTATGGGGGAAAACTGCTATTGCATGCTATGAGCTATGTTCAAAAGGAAACCATCAGCACTCCCACAGCAACAGCATAGGTAAATAATGGCGGGAGGGACAGAGTTAAGAGGAGGTTTAGATTTCCTACTTGGTGAGGGTGTGTTTATTGGTTTTCTTTCTCTTGGGAACAATGAAATGATCTAAAATACAGAATGTTGATGGGCTGTAGACTTTGGGCCTTCTACATGATGCCCAATGAATGCAGGTAGCTGAAGGATGCACTGACGGAGAAGTAGATTGGCAAACAATGGTGTATACTTAGAGAATGAAGGTTGTGCTGCTACAAAAAAGAACAAAGTTGTGAAACATGCAATGATATAAATGAACATGGGGGACATTTGTTGAGATAAAATAAGCTAGAAACAAAAAAATAAGAATGATATGGTCACCTTTAGAAAATGCTTATAAGAAAATAGGAACCTAGATTGTAAGCTTTTATAATAGGCACATTAAGTCCAGAGTGGTGATAATGTCTAGATTTTGAGAGGCTGTTTTATATATATAACCTGATATTTAGAGGTAAGAATGAAGCTGAAGAGGTTGAGTTAAAGTAATTCAGAAACAGGGGTAAAGAAGACAGTGTCTATATTTTAGAACCATCCATACTTTTGGATACCAATGAAAGAAAGGTTTATTTGATCTGGAGCTGGAATTTTCTGTAGTGCATAATTTATTTCAACCTATCTGTATAGCTCATTGAACAATTGAAACATAGGGAGTCCAGAACAAGAAAGAGGTCCTTTAACCCTGTATAGATTATTGTAATGCCTGGAAACATCCTAGAGTATATTAAGCAGATAATCAAAAAGTATTGGCAAAGTCCCCTGAGGAAGGTGTGCTGGTTTGAAAGGATGTAGGTACCCTTGAAAAGCCATGTTTTAATCAAAATCCCATTTTGTAAAGGTAGAATAATCCCTATTCAATGCTGTATGTAATTAGATCATCTCCCTGGAGATGTAACCCAAGTTAACCCAGTTTAACAACTGGATTAGGGGACGCATGTCTCCATCCATTTGGGTGGGTCTTGATTGGCTTACTGGAGCTCTATAAAAGAGGAAGCATTTTGGAGAATGAGAGATTCAGAGAGAGCAAAGAAGAACAACATAGCCATGAGAAGCAGAGAGCCCACAAGCCAGCGACCTTTGGAGATGAAGATGGAAAACACCTCCCAGGGAGCTTCATGAAACAGGAAGCCAGGAGAGAAACCTAGCAGATGAGGCCTTGCTTGCCATGTGCCCTTCCAACTGAGAGAAAAACTGTGACTGTGTTTGCCATGTGCCTTCTTCATTGGCCTTCATTGGCCTTCTTGAACCAAGGTATCTTCCCCTAGGGATGCCTTTGATTGGACATTTCTATAGACTTCTTCTAACTGGGACATTTTCTTGGCCTTAGAACTGTAAACTAGCAACTTATTAAATTCCCTTTTTTAAAAGGCATTCCATTTCTGGTATATTGCATTCCAGCAGCTAGCAAACTAGAACTGGGGGAGGAGAAAGAATATGGAACTATTTAACCTTACCATCAGGGAATCCCCTGATACTGTGTCAAACTTTAGGGACATCCAAATCTATAGGCCATGCCCTTGATCATTACTCTTGTGAAGTTATGTAGGTAGCAGAGAAGCTTAGACTACCTATAATCATGTCTCAGAGTTACTTCTAGAGGACCTCTTTTGTTGCTCAGATGTGTCCTCAGTCTCTCTAAACCCAACTCTGCAAGTGAAATCATTGCCCCCACCCCTATGTGGAACATGATATCCAGGGGTGAAAGTCTCCCTGGTCGATGCAGGAGATGATTACAAGGGATGAATCCAGACCTGGGACTGTGGGATCAACAATTCCATCCTGACCAAAAGGGGGGAAAAGAAGTGTAATTAATAAGGTATCAGTGGCAGAGAGAGTTCAAATAGAGCCAAGAGGCTACTCTGGTGGTTGCTCTCATGCAAGCTTCAGTTAGACATTGCTACCTATCATAGCCTGCCAAACCCTAGCCAGGACCATTCCAACCAATCTTAAAGAACAACTAGGGCCATATATAAGATTCCACAAGGGTTCCATGCACTAGAGTAACTTTCCAGAAACCTACAACCTCCAGATGGGTCCCTGGTCCAGATAAGTCCTGAAACCTAGCCCAGCCTCTTCAGAACATCAGATAGTTCAATCTCCCTACCCCATATTAGTGACAGATCCTGCCAATATAAAAAATTTAGAATTGCCATAACCCAAATACATCTACAGAGAAGGATGGAAATATCAAAGGTGATGGTGGGGTTATATAGAGAAGATAGTATTAACAAATGAATATGAATGCTGAATCATTAAATTATTATTTCTTTTAGCCTTCAGTATCTTAGAGCAACTAGAAGTAAAAACCTAAAATTGTGGAATTGTAACCCATGTCAAACTCTGAAATATGTTCTACAACTAACTGTGGTGCTGTGCTTTGAAATGTATTTTTTTTGTATATATGTCATTTTTCACAAAAATAAAAGGAAGAAAAAAAAGTCGATTGTGATGATAAAAAAATATTTAAGCCCTCTAGTCTCCTCTATTCTGGAGCAGCTAGAAAGAAAAATATGAAAGGATCATATGTTAGCCCATGACAAACTCTGGGATCTGTCCTGTAACTACTTGTTGAAGAGTACTTTGAAAACTATTGCTTTTTTTTTTTTCTTTGCTTTCTATATATCTTATACTATAAAATTTTTTAAAAAGTACAGGATCGGGTGGTGTGGCTCAATGGCAAGAATTCTCACCTGCCAAGCTGGAGACCCGGGTTCAATTTCCAGAGCCTGCCCATGCAAGGAAAAAAAAAGTATTGGATCATACTCTTCATTTAAAAACAAAACTAAATAATGACTGGTCCTTGCACTTCCCCTAGCAAAAAAAAAAAAAAAAAAAAAAAAAAAAAAAAAAAAAAAAAAAAAAAAAAAAAAAAAAAAAAAAAAACATGCAAATCAAATACACAAACAAAAAATTCAACAAATGGTGCTGCAAGAACAGGATACTCATGTGGAAAAACAATGAACTGTGACTCCACAATTCAGTATACAAAAAAAATTCACCTAAATAATGAAATTCACCCCCATGTTCACAACTCCATCTCTCCCTCACTCTTTGGCTTTGGTTAAAACTCCTCTCCCAACATTTCCTGGTTGGGTCCATTCACCAGTTATGAAGCTTGGGTTGTTGCAGGCTCATATACATTCTCTGGAAAACCAAATTCACAAATTAGCATTAGAAATCATTCTGCACAAATGAAAAACCTACGTATTTAATGTTTCTGGTACTACTGTAAATGATACTATTCTTAACTTTAAATGTATAATTTTTCAATGCTATTTAGAAATTAAATCAATTTTAATGAATTACTTTTATTAGAGAAATTGTAGGTTTACATAACAATCATGCAGAGAAAACAGAGTTCCCATATATCCCCATCCCATTATTAGTAGCTTACATTAATGTGGTAATTTTGATACGATTGATGAAAGGATATGATTATAATTATATGATTAACTATATTCAATACTTTATATTAGAATTCTTTGTCTGTCTTGTACATTCCCATTTTTTAGAAATGTTTATTGTAGTAACATATATACAAACTAAATTTTCCGTATTAACTAACTACAAATAAATAATTCAGTACTATTAATTACATTCACAATGTTGGGCTACCATCACCAAAATCCATTACCAAAACTTTCCCATCACTCCAAATAGAAATTCCCTGTCAATTAAGCATTAACTCCCTATTACTTACCCTAACCTAAACCCTGGTAACCTACTTTGTGACTCTATAAATTCTCTTATTATAATTATTTCATTTCGGAGATCATACAATAGTTGTCCTTCCATACTTGATTTATTCCATGCAACACGATGTCTTCAAAGTTCATCTATATTGCCCCCTGTGTAAGAACTTCATTCCCTTTTACAAATAAATAATATGTCATTGTATGTGTATAAAACGTTTATCCATTCAGCAGCTGATGGACACGTGGGTTGCTCCTATGTTTCGGCAACTGTGAATAATGCAACCAAGAACAGTAGTGTACAAATATTCCTGTTTTCAATTCTTCGGTGTTTACACCTAGAATTGGGATTGCCAGGTCATATATAATTCTATACTTAACTTTCTGAGGAACCACTATACTGTTTTTCATAGAGGCTGCACCATTTTACATTCCACCGACAATGAATGAGTATTCCTATTGCTCCATGTGCTCTCAAACCCTTTTTATTTTCTGTTCATTTTAGTAGTAGCTATTCTAATGGGTGTGAGATGATATCTCATCATGGTTTTAATGGCATTTTCCTAATGGCTAATGAAACACACTTAATGTGCATTTTGGCATACGTGACACTATGAATTTGTAATAAAATTTAACATTGGGAAGTGTGAGTCCTTCAACTTCGTTCCACCTTTTCAAAATGGCTTTGGCCATTTGGGCCTCTTACGCTTCCATATAAATTTTTAATGCAATTTTATTGATATTTATTCACACACCATAAAATCCATCCAATGTATACAATCAATGGCCCACAGTATTGTCCTTTCCATTTCTAAATCTTTACAGTCAATCCTGTTGAGCACTCTGTACTCTTTCAGTATCAAATGCCCTATCTCTACCCTCTTTCTCTCTCCTAATAACTGTGTTCTCAACTTTAACTCTCAGAGTTTGCTCATTGTGGTTAGTTCATATTAGTGAGACCATATATACACTTTTTTTTTTTTTGGTGCATGGTCTGGGAATTGAACCTGGATCTCCCGCATGTAAGCATGCAAGGTGAGCATTCTACCACTGACCCACCCATGCACCCAGTATTTTTCCTTTTGTTTCTGGCTAATTTTGTGCAACATAATGTTCTTAAGATTCATCCAAGTTGTTGCATGTGTCATGACTTTATTCTGTTTTACAGCTGCATAATATCCCATCCACTATATGTACATACCAAAATTTGTTTATTCACCCATCCATTGCTGGAACTTTGGGCTCTTTCATTCTCCTGGCAATCATAAATAATGCTGCTATAAACATCGGTGTGCAAATGTCCATTCCTGTCCCTGCTTTCAGGTCTCCTGAGGATATACCTAGCAAAGGGATTGTTGGATCACATGGAAATTCTACACTTAGCATCCTTAAGAGCCACCAAGCTGTCTTCCAGAGCAGCTGGACATTGTACATTCCCACCAACAATGAATAAATGTACTATTTCTCCACATCTTCTCCAAACTTGTGGTTTTCTGGTTTTCTGATAATAGTTTTCTAGTAGGTGTGAGATGCTATCTCATTGAGGTTTGGATTTGCATTTCCCTAGTAGCTACTGAAGTTGAGCATCTTTCCCTAAGATTTTGTGCCATCTGTATTTCCTCTTGGAAAAGAGTATCCGTGTCTTTATTGCATTTTTTTAATTGGTTTGTTTGTCATTTTGTTGTTGAGTTGCAGGATCTCTTTTTATATTCTAGATATTAAACCCTTATTGGATATGTGGTTTCCAAATATTGTCTCCCATTGCATAGGCTACCTTTTTACTTTCCTGACAAGTCTTTTGATGTGCAAAAGTACTCAATTTTGAGGAGATCCTATTTATCTATTACTTCTTTCATTGCTCATGCTTTGGGTTTAAAGTCTAAGAAACCACCTCTTACCACAAGATCTTTATGATGTTTCCCTACATTTTCTTGTTAAAATTTTATGGCCTTAGTTCTAATGTTCAGGCCTCTGATCAACTTTGAGTAAATTTTTGTATGGGGTGTGAGATAGGTGTCCTCTTTCATTCTTTTGGATGTGGATATGCAGTTTTCCAATCACAACTGTTGAAGAGGTTGCTCTGTCCCAGTTGAGTTGACTTGACCACCTTATCAAAACAAATTGTCTGTAGATGAGAGGACCTATTTCTGAGCACTCAATTTGATTCCATTGGTCAATATATCTATGTTTATACCAGTATCATGCTGTTTTGACCACTGTACCTTTGTAACTTGCTTTAAACTTAGGTAGTGTGAAACTTCCCACTTCATGTTTCTCAAGATATTTTTTAGCTATTTGAGGCATGCTTCCCTTCCTAATAAATTTGATTATTGGGTTTTCTATTTCTGCAAAGTAAGTTGTTGGGTATTGCACTGAATCCATAAATCAATTTGGGTAGAACTGACATCTTAACTATGTTTTATTTTCCAATCCATGAGCATGGTATGCCTTTCCATTTATTCAGGTCTTCCTTGATATCTTTTAGCAATGTTTTGTAGTTTCTGTGTATAGGTCTTCTATGTTCTTGGTTAAATTTATTCCTAAATATTTTATTCATTTGGTTGCTGTCGTAAATGAAATTTTTTTCTTGATTTCCTCCTCAGATTGCTCATTATTAGTGTATAGTAACACTATTGATTTTGAGGGTGTTGATCTTATATCATGTCACTTTGCTGTACTTGTTTATTAGTCTAGTGGCTTTGCTGTTGATTTTTCAGTTTTCTAAATAGGAACATGTCAGCTGCAAACAGTGGAAGTTTTATCTCTTCCTTTACAATTTGCACGCCTTTTATTTCTTTTTCTTGCCTAATTGCTCTAGCTCAAATTTCCAGCACAATGTTGAATAGCAATGGTGATGGTGGGCATCTTGTCTTGTTCTTGATCTTAGAGGAAAAGCTTTCAGTATTTCCCCCATTAAGTATGAAGTTAGCTGTGGATTTTTTCATATATCCCCTTTATTAAGTTGAGGAAGTTTCCTTCTCTTTCTAATCTTTGAAGAGTTTTAAGTGTTTTCATCAAGAAAGGATGCTGAATTTTGTCAAATGCCTTTTCCACAGCAACTGAAATGATTATGTGCTTCCCCTTGGATTTAATGATGTGCTGTATTACATTAATTAATTTTCTTGTGTTAAACCAGCTTTGCATATCTGGAATAATACCCACTTGGTCATGGTGAATACTTTTTTAAGTTTGCTACTGGATTCAATTAGAAAGTATTTTCTTGAGGATTTTTGCCTCTGTTATCATTAAAAAGATTGGTCTGCAGTTTTCTTGTAGTATCTGTGTCTGGCTTTAGTATTAGGGTAATGTCGGCTTCATAGAATGAGTTAGGTTGCTTTCCCTTCTCTTCAATTTTTTTGAAGAATTTGAGCAGGATTGGTACTAATTCTTTCTTGAATGCTTGGTAGAATTCACATGTGAAGCCATCCAGCCCTGGAGTTTCTTTTGGGGAGGTTTTTGATGATTGAGTAAATCTCTTGCGATTCATTTGTTGAGGACTCCTTTTTCTTCTCAAGGCAATGTTGGTTGGTTGTGCTTTTCTAGGAAGATGTCCATTCCATCTAAGTTGTCTAGTTTGTTAGCTTATATTTAGTCATAGTATCTTCTCATTATCTCCTTTATTTCTGCAGGGTCAGTAGTTATGTCCCCTCCTATTTCTGAGTTTATTCATATGCAACATCTCTCTTTTTTTCTTTCTCAGCCTAGCTAAAGGTCCATTGATTTTACGATTTTCTCAAAGAATCGACTTCTGGTTTTGTTGCTCTATTGTTTTCATACTCTCAATTTCATTTATTTCTGCTCTATTGTTTATTTCTTTCTTTCTGTTTGTTTTGGAGTTTGTTTGCAGTTCTTTCTCTAGTTCCTCCAGATGGACAGTTAATCCCACAATTTTTCCTCTTTCTTCTTTTTTAATTTAGGCATTTAGGGCAATAAATTTCCCTGTCAGCACTGATTTGCTGCATCTCATAAGTTTTGATAAGTTGTGCCTTCATTTTCATTTACCTCAAGATATTTACTGATTTATCTTGTAATTTCTTTCTTAACCCACTGGTTCTTTAAGAGTGTGTTGTTTGCCATAATTATATGGAATCTTGAATCGAGTGTAAGATTTTGTTGGTTTGTACAGGTTAGAGTGATGTCCTGATACATCTCAGAGTAATCTGGGAAGAGAATTAAAAAAGCATTTGCAAAGTCCCCTTGGATGACTTGGAAGAAAGGAGGAAATATTAAATATTAAACTTCCCCATCTAGTGAATTCTTGATATTCTCAGAAGCAGTGAGGCCAACCAATTCAATAAGCTGAGCCCTCAATCTTGGAGTTTGACCCTCTGAAATTTATTCCTGCACAGATAAGCTAAGCCGACTTATAATTATGTCTAGGAGTCACCCCCAGAGAATCTTTTTTGTTGCTCAGATGTGGCCTCTCTCTCTAAGCCAACTTGGCATGTGCACTCACTGCCTTCTTCCCATGTGGGACATCACTCCCAGGGGTGTAAATCTCCCTAGCAACATGGGACAGGACTACCGGGATGAGCCAGGACCTGGCATCATGGGATTGAGATGGACTTCTTGACCAAAAAGGGAAAGAGAAATAAGACAAAATAAGTTTCAGTGGTTGAGAGATTTCAAACACAGTCGAAAGGTTATCCGGGAGGTTATTCTTATGTATTTTATAGATATATCATTTTAGTTTATGGAGAATTGAAGTGGTTACAGAGAAGTACCTGAAACTGTTGGATTGTGTTCCATAGCCTTGTTTCTTGAAGTCAATTGTATAACGATATAGCTTTTGCAATGTGCCTGTGTGATTGTGAAAAACTTGTGTTTGGTGCTCCTTTTACCCAGGGTATGGAGAGATGAGTTAAAATAAATAAATAAATAATAAGGGAGATAAGGGGTAAAAAAAAATTGGGTAGATCGGAATACTAGTAGTCAATGAGCAGGAGGGATAAGGGGTACGGGATGTATGAGTTTTTTCTTTTTATTTCTTTTTCTGGAGTGATGCAAATATTCTATGGTAAAATATATACAATATAAAATCTGTCATTTTAACCATATTTAAGTGTATAATTCAGTAGAATTAATAACATACACTATGTCATTCTACTATCACCACTATCTATTTCCAAAACTTATCACCCCTAAGACTCTGTACTCATTAAACAATAATTCCCTATTCATCCCTCCCCTTAGCTCCTTGAACCTCTAATCTACTTTCTGTCTCCATGAATTTGTCTTTCCTAAATATTTCATATAAATGAAATCATACATTTGTCCTTATGTGTCTGAGTCATTTCACTTGCATAATGTTTTCAAGTTTCATCCATGAGGTAGCAAATATCAGAACTTCAATCCTTTTCATGGCTGAATAATATTCCATTGTATGGTTATACCACATTTTGTTTATCCTTTCATCTATTGATTGACACTTAAGCCACTACCACCTTTTGGCTATTGTGACTAAAGCTGCTATGAATAGTCATGTACAAACATTTGTTTGGGTCCTGTTTTATTTAGTCCATTTTTGGTATATGCCTGGAAGCAGAATTGCCAGTCACATGGTAATTCTATGTTTATTTGAGGAGCCAATAAATTGTTTTCCACAGTGGTTGCACTATTTTGTTGTTAGGTAAATACACATTTAGGATTACTATGTCTCCTTGGTAAGCTGACAATTATTATATAATGTTCCTTTTAATTCCTGAGAATATTCCTTGTTCAGAAGTCTACTTTTTCTGATATTAATATAAGCACTCCAGCTTTCTTTTAGTAGTGCTTACAGAGTACATATTAATTTGTTTAATGACGGTTCAAAATGTTATACTATATATACCTCCCTTTCTGTTATAATTAGAATTAATATTTTGTCACTTCAAGTAAATCTTAGAAGTCTTTCAATATATAGTTTCCTTTACCCTCCTTCTTTATGTTATATTTGTCATATGTATTGTATCTACATCCATTGAAAACCCCACCAGAAAATACTTTAACTTTTATTCCAACAGATATTGTCTTTTACAATTATAAAATTTCCATTTGCTTCTTTTTAAAATTTTCTGTTCCTCTGTGGAGAACTTCTATCTATCCAATACAAGAGTGCTTATTTTTACTTTATGTACTTTAGTAGTAAGAGCTGATTTAAGTTTTTGTCTGGTATTTCCAACATCTGAATAAATGAGGAGTTTCATCTGTTAATTATCTTTTCTCATGAGAATTAGTCACATTTTCCTACTTCTTTCTATATCGAGTAATTTTGGATTATATCCCAGACATTTTGAATATTATGCTGTTGTAGACTCCGGGTGTTATTAAAAATCTACTGAGGGGACTGGTGCAACGGTGGCTCAGCAGGCAGAATTGTCACCTGCTATGCCAGAGACCTGGGTTTGATTCCTGGTGCCTACTCATGCAAAAAAAAAAAAAAAAAAATCTACTGGGGAATGTTGTCATACATTTTATCAAGGAATAAATGTAGTATGCTCTATAATGCATGCTGTCTCACTTTCTGTGTGTAGTGATTCTAAACCCAGTTCTGTTTTCAAGATTTTGCTATGCTGCTTTTTATAGTCTGTCCCATAAATGTATCACTCAGGGATTAGTCTGAAACATGGTCAATGGTTTAAATTTTACTTCAATTTTCAAAGCCTTTGCTATGCTCCCTTGGTCTTCTCACACATGTGCTGCTCAGAGGTTATCCTTGGACTTGTGTAGACTCAGGCACAGAATTAAGGGTCCTCTTCTCTAGCTCTCTCCTCCCTGAGATGACCTCCATACTCTCAGACCCCCATAGGTCTCTTTTCTCTTCCTTATCAGTCACTTTCCCAAGGTTTTACTATTTTCACAATCACTCTGCTTCTGTTTAATTTTCAATCTTCAGATAGTTGACTTTTATATTTTACCCAAATAGTTTTAGTTATAATCAGTGGAGGAGAGAGGCTTGCACTACTCCACCTTGAATAGAACCATAAGACAAACAAATCTACACATAAATATTATTACATATAGTCACACACAAGGTAACAGATGATTTATCTCCTTTAATCAACCTATTTCTTGAGCAAAAATGTGGTAATCCTGAACCTCAAATTTATTAAATACTTTTTTGTTGTTGTTGACACGATCAGGCACAGGGAATCGAACCATGGAAGGCAAGAACTCTGCCGGCTGAGCCATTATGGCCCGCCCATTTATTGACTACTTTTAACATCATGTATATTAAATAAAAGTTTCAGAGGACAATATAAAACTTATTAGAAGATACTCCCTAACATGATTTTGGTAAATGTCCAAATATCCAAAGCCATTTTTCAAATGTTTTATAAGGGGGAAACACAAAAAATAGCTATGCCTTGAATCCTGTTTACCTTAATTTCACAGTTTGTGTGTATACTTGAGGAAATCAAATCCATTTATCTATGATCCTTTAGGTTTCTATCAACCAGATAATACTTTTTTGAGCCATTTGATACTTTAGACCTTTGAGGAAGGTTTTATTTCCCTGTAAAATCAGAAAGTGGTGATTGGCCAAATGTAAAATGACTTGAAAATCTCAAGAGGGTCATATTGAGTTCAAATCTTCAAATGCACAGATCGGGGATGAATTTGAAACTTGGCAATACTTGTTTATTTGCTTTCTGCAGTCCCAATATCATCTAGCATTAGGTGCTTTTACAGAAATCAGAATTCTTTCATCTTTAAGGGTATTCCTGTGTACCATTTTCTATAAAGGAAAGGGATGGGGGTAGCATTGAGTAAAAAGAATAGAAAATTGTGTTAAATAGTAAAAACTGTAGGTTGCTTATTGCCTAGCTTAGTTAAAACAGTAAATATTTGGTTATCAGTAAAAATTAGCGTATCTACCTGACTGTGTCTGATCTGTGAATGAACCATAGTTTAAAAATCTATAATGCTGTATTTTAAATATGAGCAATAAATCTATGATTTAATTTATGATAGGTTCTGTAATGATACTTAAATGGACAGAACAGGCTTCCAGTTTCAGCTCCAACATGCAGAGAACTTGGAATTCCTCACTCTCATCCTTACAACAAGAAAAAGGCTGGGCAAACTGGATATCAATGCCTTTTCTTGGACCAATTAGCAAACTGAGGACACACAGAAAACTGCCATTCTGAAATCTGGAAAGACAGGCACATAAAGATAGATACAGAAACCAAGAACTGCTTCCCTACAACAGAAGCCAATGGAGCCATGAAGTGGTAGGAATACCTAGATAGATACTGGGGTGAATTGTAGGGGATTTAGTTTGATAGCGAAAATCTTCTGTGGGCTTTGGCCTTATAGGGGCTCCTATACTTTCATAAACTTTCCCTCCAGGAATTCCACTACTTTTCCTGGTATCTAAGAAAGATCTCCCCCTCTTGACCCTGGTTGGGGAATGTAGGGGTTTCCATTCTGAAACATGCCCAGAGCCTTCATCATACAAAGGTTTATTCTTCAGGGAAAGAACTGCACCACAGTATGCCTGAAACTTTATCCCAGCTGGAGGAATAGAATTCCTCCCAAATCCAGCCCTACCCCAGAGAGGGAATTTAAAACATTTGGTTATCAGTAAAAATTAGCAGAATTAAAATAACTATGATTAACCTGTTAATGAAAAGATGTCTAATGAAAAGGTAGACAGTTTGCAAGAACAGATGAGGAGTGCAAGCACAGAGATGGAAACTTCAAGAATCAAGAGGAAATGCTAGAAATAAAAAACACAGCAATAAAGATGGATACCACTAGTGGATTCAACAGTAGACTCAACACAACCAAGGAAAGGATCAGTGAACCTGAAGATAGGTCAACTAAAACTTCCTCAATTGAAAAACAGAGAGAAAAAAAGAATTAAAAGAATGGAAGAGAATGTCAAATAACTGTGAGGGAATATGAAAAAGTACAAAATACATGTAATTGGAATACCAGCAGAAGAAAGAGACAATAGAGAAGAAATAGTTGAAATAACAATGACTGATAATTTTCCAAAGCTAATGACAAGCACCAAACACAGATTTTGGATTTTCAGAGAGCAACAAGCAGCATAAACACAAAAAAAATAGAAAAACAAAAAACACACACCGAGGTATATGATATTCAAAACCTAAACACAGAGAAAATCTTGAGGGAAGCCAGAAGCAAGAAAAATACCTTGCCTATACAGGAACCAGGATCAGAATTACATGAACTTTTCATCAGAAACCATGCAAGAAGAAAGTGAGGAGACTGTTAAAGTATTGGAAGAAGGGGATTACCAACCTAGAATTTCACAGCCAGCAAAATTATTTTTCAAAAATGATGGAAATATAATAAAGACTTTCTCAGGAAAACAAAAACTGAGGGAATTTATTGCCAGCAGATCTCACCTGCAAGAAATGCTAAAAGAAATTCTTTAGGAAAAAGAAAAACGATCTGTCAGAAACTTAGATCATCATAGAGAAGGAAGGAGCACCAGAGAAGGAAAAATAAATGAAAGTAGACTTGAATCTTTTATTTTACTTCTTCTCAATTGACCTATAAGATAACTGTATTTTGTAAAGCAATAACAGTAAAAATGTATTGAGTGATCATGACATATAGATAAGTGAATGAATGACAGCAATGGCAAAAGGATGAGACAGAGGAATTGGGGATATTCTATTATAAAATACACGTAATATACACGAAACAATATAGTGTTAACTGAAGATGAATTTAGCTTATTTTAAAGAAAATGTGTATTGTAATTTCTAGGGCAACCAGTAAAATGTTTAGGTAGTATAAATAATATGTTAAAAGAGTTGATAAAATGTTCAACTAAAACCAGAGAAGGCAGAAAAGCAGAGGAAAATAAAGAGCAAATGCAACAAACAGAAAAAGTTACAAAGATGATCAATCTCAATTCAACTATATCAATAATCATTTTAAATATGAATAGTTTAAATACACCAATTAAAAGAGAGAGATTATCAGAGTGGATAAAAAAAATAAGACCCAACTATATGTTCTTTGCATGAAACTGGCTTTAAATAAGGAGGAACAGACGGGTTAGAGGTAAGACACTGGAAAAAGACTTACTCTGCTAACACTAATCAAAAGAAAACTAGAATAGCTATATTAATTTCAAACAAGGCAACTTCAGAACAAGGAAGATTAACAGGGACAAAGTTGGACACTGCAGCATGATAAATAAGCAGTTCTCCAAGAAAACATAACAATCATAAAATGTATATGCACCTGTTGTAGTTTGCTAGCTGCCGGAATGTAATACACTAGAGACGGGTTGGCTTTTAATAAAAGGGGATTTATTTTGTTAGTTCTTCAGAGGAAAGGCAGCCAACTTTCCACTGAGGTTCTTTCTTACGTGGGAAGGCACAGTATGGTCTCTGCTGGCCTTCTCTCCAGGCCTCTAGGTTCCAACAACCTTCCCTGGGGTGATTTCTTTCTGCATCTCCAAAGGCCTGGGCTGAGCTGCAAGTGCTGAGATGAGGTATGCTGAGCTGCTTTGGCTGTGCTACGTTGTGCTCTCTCATTTAAGCACCAGTCAATTAAGTCAAACGTCATTCATTGCAGCGGGCATGCCTCCTAGCCGACTACAGATGTAATTAGCAACAGATGAGGTTCACATACCATTGGCTCATGTCCACAGCAACAGAACTAGGTACGTTCACCTGGCCAAGTTGACAACTGAATCTAACTACCATAGCACCTAACACAGAACATCAAAACATGTAAGACAAAAGCTCATAGAGCTAAAAAAAGAAACAGACACATCCAATCTAACTTAAAGATGTCACATCCCTGTCAGTAATTGACAGATCAAGCAGACAGAAAATTAGTAAGGAAATAGTTCAACTGTACAAAACTATCAATCAACTTGATATAATTGACATAAATATTCTATCCAACAGCAGAATACATATCTTTACATAATCACATGGAACATTTACCAAAAGAAGCTGGAGTATTTTGTACTGTCAGAAAATAGGAGAATTCCCAAAGTAAAAAGAAAAGAACACAACAATGAACTGGTCTATGGGATACACAGAGAAGGAGTTCCCAATGGCCAAAACTGGAAGAATTTGAGTAAAATAAATAATATAGTATTGGATTATAACCCAACATGTAAAGTAAATATTCCTCAAGGAAATTGAACATAACTCCCCACCCTTTAAATGTGGGTTATGCATACTGACTTCCTACCAAAGAGTACTTATGGAGAAGAGGAAGAAAGAGGAACTTTACAGTAGAGAAACTTGGCAAACACCATTTCAGCCAGGTGATCACAGCAAGCATCACAATGATAAGTCATGTTGCCAGTAGTTCCCTTGATATGATGTAATGAGAATGCCACTTTAACTCTGTGGTCCTCCTCTCTAGAAACCACAGCCCTTGGTTCCGGGAAGATGGCTGAACAGAATAGCTTGAGTTCAGCTCTGCTCCACAGAAAAGTTAGAGAAGGGATGGGAGGGGTGACTGAGGTGGCGATTCAAGAGAGCAACTGACTTGGGAGAGCCTTCTGCAACACATAGGGCAGCCCTGGTTGCAGAAGCCGAGGAACTGAAGCAGAAAGCTGGAGCCTGGCACAGAGGAGTGGAGCTCATGGGAGTGTATGGACAGGAAGATGGGGACAAGGAAGTAAGCCAGGCTGTGTTCCTTGAACACGCTACCCTCACCAGTGCAGCCCCATGACCCACGACTCACCGCACACCCCATGAACCCAAACCCCATCACATGCCCCCACCCCCCATGCTCCAAGCACCCCCACCCCACTAACCCCCAGCATGCAAACCTGCATCAAACCCCCACCCCAAGCGAAGCCCAATCCACCTCTCCTGCATACCTCCTGATCACTACCTCCCCCTCCCTGTTCCCTGCAAGCTGTTGCCAGCACATAAAAGCTGTGGCATGTAACTTCATATCTAGGCTACACCCCACCCCACTGGCAGCCCATAGCATCGCACAGCCTCACCCCACCCACCCCTGAGCTCTGTGTATCAGTTTATAGCACTCCTCGACCTGCACATGCGCATGCGCCCGCAATCATGTCCTTCAGCTCTGGGAACATCAGGTTACAGCACTCCTAGACCCTCAGTCACACTTCTTCAATCTGAGAAAGTGCTGACCTGCATAGCCGGGTCATATCTACCCCTAACCCAAGAAGGCATAATGCCAACCTGCTGCCACAACTCTACACATGCACACAGAGGCCCCTGTACCCCAGACCAGCATACATCAGGGTTATGTGCCCCGGACTTGTGCACCCACACAGCTACATCCTCCCTGGCCACTGGGTGCCCACGTTCACAAGCACCAGTGTAACATCCCCAAATTGTACTTACACCTGCCCTGCAACAAATCACTGCACTGTTGTACCCCATCCCATACCCTGCACCCTGCTGCACAACCATCCCGCAGACACAAGGTTTCAGACTACTCAAAGAAATCAACTCCCAAAGTAAATCAATCAAAATATTTACATGCAATGAAAACAACAGAAGATCATTAAACATATCACAATGTAGACAGATACAGCCCTGCCTAATGACCAAATTAAAACAGAAGAGGAGACACAAATGTTGGAACAACTAATCAAAGATGTTCCTATAACTCTACTTAATAAAATAAGTGGGATGGCAAATGACATAAAGGAGATCAAAAAGATAGCAGAAGAGCATAAAGAGGAATTTTAAAGAACAAATAAAAAAATAGCAGATATTACAGAGATTAAAGACACTATTGACCAAATAAAAAACATACAACACAACAGCAGATATGAAAACACAGAAGAAAGATAAGTGATAAAGAGAACAGGATGACTGACTTTGAACACACAAAACAGCAAACAGCGAAAAAGATGGAAAAATTTGAATTTGATCTTAGGGAAATGATAGGCAAAACAAAGTGTGTAAATAGAAGAATCATTGGTGTCCCAGAAGGAGAAGAGAGGAGTAAAGAGCTAGAAAGAGTAGTTGAGGATATAGTGGGGGAAATTTTCCCAACCCTTATAAAGGACATAAATATATAAGTCAAAGTAGCCCAATGAACTCCAAACAGAATAAATCCAAATAGGCCTTCCCCAAGACGAATGCTAATCATTCTGCCAAATGTCGAAGAGAAGCAGAAAATTCTGAAAGCAGCAAGAGCAAAACAATCTACTACATACAAAGGAAACCACATAAGACTGAGTTCAGACTACTCAACTAGCACTCTGGAGGCAAGAAGGCAGTGTTATGATATATTTAAGATCCTGAAAGAAAAAGACTTCCAGCCAAGAATTCTGTACCCAGCCAAATTGTCCTTCAAAACCGAGAGAGAGATTAAAGTTTTCACAGACAAACAAGTCCTGAAAGAATCTGTCAACAAAAGACCAGCCCTACAAGAAATACTAAAGAGAGTTCTGTGGCTGAAAAAAAAAAGACAGGAGAGGGAGGTCTGCAGGAGAGCACAGAATTGAAGAGTACCACTAAGGGTAACTTAAAGGATAAAAAGAGAAAGAGAGACAAGAATATACAGATCTGACAAATAAAAAGATAAGACGGTGGAATCAAGAAATGCCTTTTCAGTAATAACTTTGAATGTTAATGGACTAAACTTACCAATTAAAAGATACAAATTGGCAGAATGGATTAAGAAATATAAGTCTGCTATATGCTGCTTACAAGAGACTCATCATAGACACAAGAATACAAATACATTGAAAGTGAAAAGATGGAAAAAGATTGCCCATGAAAGTAGTAACCAAAAGAAAGCAGGAGCAGCTATACTAATATTGAACAAAATAGACTTTAAATGTAATGACATCATAAGAGACAAAGAAGGACACATATACTAATTAAAAGATGAATTCATCAAGAAGATATAACAATCATAAATGTTTATGCTCCCAATCAAGGAGTTCCAAAGTACATGAGACAGACATTGGCAAAACTGAAGGGAGCAATAGATGTTTCAACAATAATAATAGGAGACTTCAATACACCACTCTCCTCTATAAATAGAACAACCAGACAGAAGATCAACAAGGAAATAGAGAAGTTAAATAACTTGATAAATGAATTAGACCTAATAGACATATATAGATCATTGCACCCCAAAACACAAGGATATACATTCTTCTTTAGTGCTCATGGGAACATTCTCTAGGATAGGCCATATGCTGGGGCACAAAGCAGGTGTTTATAAATCTAAAAACACCAAAATGATTCAAAGCATCTTTTCTGATCACAATGGAATGAGGCTGGGTCTCCATAACCACCAAAGAATGAGAACATTCACAAATATATGGAGATTAAATAACACACTCTTAAATCACCAGTGTGTCAAAGAAGAAATTGCTAGAGAAATCAGTAGCTATCTGGAGAATACAACTTATCAAAACTTATGGGAAGTGGCAAGGCTGTGCTGAGAGAGAAATTTATTGCCCCAAATGTCTATATTAAAAAACAAGAACGAGTAAAAATCTAGGACTTAACTGCTCACCTGGAGGAACTTGGGAAAGAATAGCAAACAAAAGAAGAGAAAGATTAAAGCAGAGATAAATGCATGAGAGAACAAAAAAAACAGCGGAAATAATCAACAGAACCAAAAGTTGGTTCTTTGAGAAAATCAATAAAATTGATGGGCTACTAGCAAAACTGACAAAGAAAAAAAGAGAGAGGATGCAAATAAAATAAAAAATGAGAAGTGGTGCATAACCACAGACCCTGAAGGAAGTATAAGAGGATACTATGAACAACTATATGCCAACAAACAAGACAATTTACATGAAATGGACAAATTTCTGGAAACACACAAACAAACTACACTGATTCAGGAAGAAACAGATCTCAACACATCAATCACAAGTAAAGAGATTCAACCAGGCATCAAAAATCTTCCTACAAAGAAAAGTCCAGGGCCAGATAGTGACACAGGAGAATTTTATCAAACATTCCAAAATGAACTAACACCAATCCTGCTCAAACTTTTCAAAAAACTGAAGAAAAAGGAACTCTGCCTCATTTTATGAAGCTAATATCATTTTAATACCAAAACCGGGTAAAGATTATATAAGAAAGGAAAACTACAGGCCAATCTCCCTAATGAACATAGATGTAAAAATTCTTAACAAAATATTAGCAAGTTGAGTCCAACAACACATTAAAAGAAATAGACTGGGTGGGCCACAGTGGCCCAGTAGGCTGAGTAGCCAGAGACCCGGGTTTGATTCCCGGTGCCTGCCCATGCAAAACAAAACAAAACAAAACAAAAAAAATTAGACACACAATGAAGTGGGATTTATACCAGCAATGTAAGGATGGTTCAACACAAGGAAATCAATTAATGTAATATAGCACATTAACAATTCAAAAGGGAAAAATCACATGATCATCTCAATTGATGCTGAAAAAGTATTCAAAAAATTCTTCATCCTTTCCTGATAAAACACTCCAAAAGATAAGAATCAAAGGTAACTACCTCAATATTATAAAGGGAATAAATGAAAAATCTATAGCCAACATCACACTCAATGGAGAGAGACTGAAAGCTGTTCCTGTAAAATAAGGAATGAGACACAGATGCCCACTGTCACCACTATTATTCAACATTGGGCTAGAAGTCCTAGTTTGAGCAATCAGGCAGAACAAAGAAATAAAAGGCATCCAAACTGGAAAAGAAGAAGTAAAACTTTCATTATTTGCAGATTTCATGATACTACACTTGGAAGATCCTGAGAAATCTACAGTGAAGTTACATGAGCTAATAAATAAATTCAGCAAGGTGGTGGGATATAAAATTAACATGCACAAATCAGTAACATTTCTATGCACAAGCAATGACCTAACTGAGGAGTCAATTAAGGAAAAAAATTCCATTCAAAATAGCAACTAAAATAATCAAGTACATAGGAATGAACTTAACTAGGGACATATAGGACTTGTA
This sequence comes from Myrmecophaga tridactyla, assembly GCA_004026745.1. Classification (NCBI taxonomy): domain Eukaryota; kingdom Metazoa; phylum Chordata; class Mammalia; order Pilosa; family Myrmecophagidae; genus Myrmecophaga; species Myrmecophaga tridactyla. Next base: position 41,651 of record PVIY010006587.1, on the reverse strand, counting down.
CACAGAAAACTACATAACATTGCTAAAAGAAATCAAAGGAGATCTAAATAGGTGGAAAGATATTCCCTACTAATGGATAGGAAGGCTAAATATAGTTAAGATGTCAATTCTACCCAAATTGATCTACATATTCAACATGGTACTAATCAAAATTCCAACAACCTACTTTGAAGACTTGGAAGAGCTAGTTACCATATTCAAGTGGAAGGGAAAGAGACTCGAATAGCTAAAATCATCCTAAAAAAGAAGAACAAAGTGGGAGAATTAACACTCCTTGACTTTAAAACCTTTTATAAAAACTACAGTGGTCAAAACAGCATGGCACTGGCACAAAGAGAAGCATTGACCAATGGAATCAAATAGAGAGTGCAGAAATAGACCACCAAATCTATGGTCAACTGACTTTTGACAAGGCCCCCAAATCCTCTGACCTGGGACTAAATAGTCTTTTCAATAATTGGGCATGGAAGAACTGTATATCAATAGCCAAGAGAACGAGAGACGACCCCTTCCTTACACCCTACACAAAAATTAACTCAAAGTGGATCAAATACCTAAATATAAGAACTAGCACCATAAAGCTTCTAGAAGAAAATGTAGGGAAACATCTTCAAGACCTAGTAACAGGAGGTAGCTTCCTAAACTTTACACCCAAAGCACAAGCAACAAAAGAAAAATAGAGAAATGGGAACTCCTCAAAATTAAATGCTTCTGCATCTCAAAAGACTTTGTCAAAAAGGTGAAGAGGCAGCCAATTCAATGGGAGGAAATATTTGGAAATCACATATCGGACAAAGGTTTGATATCCTGTATACACAAGGAAATCATACAACTCAACAACAAAAGAACAAACAACCCAGTTATAAAATGGGCTAAAGATATGAAAAGGCATTTTTCTGAAGAGCAAATACAGATGGATCAAAAGCACATGAAGAGATGCTTATTTTCATTGGCTATAAGGGAAATGCAGATCAAGACTACAATGAGATACCACCTCACACCTATAAGAATGGCTGCTATTAAACAAACAGGAAACTATAAATGTTGGAGAGGATGTGGACAAGTATGCACTGCTGGTGGTAATGGATAATGGTGCAGCCACTATGGAAGATTGCTTGGCAGGTCTTTAGAAAACTAAATATCGAGTTACCCTATGACCCAGTAATAACACTACTTGGTATATACCCAGAGGAGCTAAAAGCAATGACACAAACAGACATTTGCATACTGATGTTCATAGCAGCATTATTTACAATCACCAAAAGATGGAAACAAACTAAATGCCCATCAACAGAAGAGTGGATCAACAAAATGTGATATATACATATGATTGAATATTATGCAGCAGGAAGACAAAATGATGTCTTGAAGCACATGACAAGATGGATGAGCCTTAAGCATATAATGCTGCGTGAAATAATACATAAAATAATACAAAAAAATACATACTGTATAATTCCACTTTTAAGACCATCATAAAGGTATACTCAGAGGCTTTTAATACCAATAAAAGGGGACTTAGAAAAACATAAATGCTAGAGATGGCTGAATGGTTAGCTAATGAGGTTGAAATCCAATGTAAGGGAATAGATAGAAATGAAGGTGGTTCTTTAGGTGATCTATAAGTAATATTACCGTATCGAAGATAAACAAGATTGAAAGGGGTTGAATAGACCTACATGGCCCACTGATTAACACTAGAAAAATAAATTAGTTCTTGCAAGAATTACTTCAAAGAGGCTGAAGAACCAAGATGGTGGCTTAGGAAGGTGTGGAATTTAGTTCGTCTTCCAGAACAGTGAGTAAATAGCCAGGAACAGTATAGAACAACTGGTGGGGGCACATCAGTGACCAGACACACAGTGTACCCCAGTCTGGACAAGCTGGACCAGCTGCGAGCCCACCCAGAACCATAAGTCCCCCAAGCTGTGGCAGCTGGAACCCCTCCCCCACAGGCTGCTTCCTAGAGGGGAAAGGAAAGAGACTTTACCAGCAGCAGGGGCTGAGTGCAACCAAGTTCCAATTATGGAATTAATTAACAAATTCTGACTAAACTTTAGGCCCCCAGCTCAGCTGAACTTCAAGTAATAGCTGAGCACAGAGGGGGCAGGGCTGACAGAAAAAAAAAAAACAGGTTTTTTTGGATCAGAAAGCACAAAATACTTACAAGGGTCTGGGCCCTGAAGGAAAGGAGGGGGCACACAGGACCTGGAGATACACAGAGCGATGTATCAACTTAAGGTCTTGATTGGCAAACCTGAGGAATGGAGGGCCTGCTCTGAAAAGGACTTTTTTTTTCTTCTCTTTTTTGTGGCTATTTTTCTACAGCTTGATTGCTATTTGGATACAGCTGCAGGACTTCTCAGACTCCAACTGCCCCTGGCATGGGCAGAATTAACCTTCTTTGAAAGCTTGTCTGGAGGCTGGGCCTTTCCCAGGAGAGGGGTGGGGTCCAGCTCAGGTGGAATCCCTCCCTCAAGGAATTCAGACCCCAGGGTCTGGAAAACTGAAGCAATTAAAGTCAGCCTACAACCTCTCCTCTGTCTCAACCATGCCCCAGCAGGGAAAGTCTGCTGAAGTTGAAGGCACCACATCACTTTACACTGGGGGGACCTGCAGGCAGAAAAGCAACACATACCAGGCAGAATAGGAAAAACACAGAGTCCAGAGGTTTCATAGGAAAGCCTTTCAACCTGGTGGGACTCACCTTCAGGGAAAACTGACTCAGGTGACACGTTCCTCCTGAAAGGAGGCCAGTTTGGTCTGGGGAAATCTGACTGGGGTCTATAATACCTAAGGAGACCTTCCAAAGGGTGGGGGGGGGAGGGTAAAAGTCACCATACAGGCAGAGCAAGAAACAAGAAAACAAGAACTGAAAAATTCTGATCTGTTAAACAAAACCTTAGCTAGAGGTCTAGAGTAAGCTGAACTAAATGTCAGAGAACAGATATACAACAGTCATCCAGCAAGAAAATCCTAGGTAAAAAAAAAAGTGAAAATAATCTCCAAAATAAACTAATTAAAGAAATTAAATGCATAGACGCCAGCAAAAAATAATGAATAGTACTAGGAAAATTGAAGATATGGCCCAGACAAAAGAACAAACCAACATTTCAAATGAAATCCAGGAGTTGAAACAATTAATTCAGACTGTTTAAACAGACATGAAAAACCTCATCAAAAATCAAATCAATGAATTGAGGGAGGACATAAAGAAGGCAAGGAATGAACAAAAAGAAGAAATCAAAAGTCTGAAAAAACAAATCACAGAACTTATGGGAATGAATGGCACAGTAGAAGAGATGAAAAACAATGGAAACCTACAGTGTTAGATTTCATAGGCAGAAGATAGGATTAGTGAACTGGAGGACGGGACATCTGAAATCTGACAAGCAAAAGAAAATATAGGGAAAAGAATGGAAAAATATGAGCAGGGACTGAAGGAATTAAATGACAACATGAAGCACACGAATATAGATGTTGTGGGTATCACAGAAGAAGAAGAAAAGGGAAAAGGAGGAGAAAAACTAATGGAGGAAATTATCACTGAAAATTTCCAACTCAGTGAAAGACTTAAAATTACAGATTCAAGAAGTGAAGAGTACACCAAACAGAAAAGATCCAAATAGACAAACTCCAAGACACTTACTAATCAGAATGTCAGATGTCAAAGAAAAAGAGAGAATCTTGAAATCAGCAAGAGAAAAACAGTCCATCACATACAAGGGAAGCCCAATAAGACTATGCATAGATTTCTCAGTAGAAACCATGGAGGTGAGAAGACAGTGGGATGATATATTTAAATTATTAAAAGAGAAAAATTGCCAATCAAGAATTCTATACCCAGCAAAATTATCTTTCAAAAATGAGGGAGAAATTAAAACATTTCAGACAAAAAAATCACTGAGAGAATTTGTGACCAAGAGACCAGCTCTGTAAGAAATACTAAAGGGAGCAGTAGAGACAGATAGTAAAAGACAGGAGAGAGAGGTGTGGAGAAGAATGTAGAAATGAAGACTATCAGTAAAGGTAAAAAGAAGAAAAATTAAATATGAGATATAAAATCCAAAAGGCAAAATTGTAGGAAAAAGTACTGCCCTTACAGTAATAACACTAAATGTTAAAGGATTAAACTCCTCAATCAAAAGACATAGACTGGCAGAATGGATTAAAAAATAAGAGTCATTTATATGCTGTCTATAGGAGATGCATCTTAGACACAAGGATAAACATAGGTTGAAAGTGAAAGGTTGGGAAAAGATATTTCATGCAAACAACAATCAGAAAAGAACAGGAATAGCTACACTAATATCCAACAAATTGACTTCAAATGTAAAACAATTAAAAGAGACACAGAAGGACATCATGTCTTGATAAAACAAACAATTCAACAAGAAGATATAACAATCATAAATATTTATGCACTGAGCCAGAGTGCTCCAAAATACATGAAGCAAACATTGAAAAGAGAAATAGACACATCGACCATAGTAGTTGAAGACTTCAATTCCCCAATCTTATCAATGAACAGAACCTCTAGACAGAGGATCAATAAAGAAAGAGAGAATTTGAATAATACAATAAATGAACTAGACTTAACAGACATTTATAGAACATTACAACCCCACAACAGCAGGATACACCTCTTTCTCAAGTGCTCATGGGTCATTCTCAAGGATAGACCATGTGCTGGGTCACAAATCAAGTCTCAATAAATTTAAAAAGATTGAAATCATACAAAACACTTTCTCAATAATAAAGGAATGAAGTTGGAAATCAATAATAGGCAGAGGGCCAGAAAATTCACAAATACATGGAGGCTCAACAACACACTCTTAAACAACCAATGGGTAAAGGCAGAAATTACAAGAGAAATCAGGAAATATTTTGAGGCAAATGAAAATGAAAACACAACATATTGAAATTTAAGGGATGAAGCAAAGGGAGTGCTAAGAGGGAAATTTATTGCCCTAGATGCCTATATCAAAAAAAAATGAAAGAACAAAAATGGAGGAATTAAGTGTCCACTTGGAAGAACTAGAGAAAGAACAGCAAACTAACCGCAAAGCAAGAAAAAGGAAAGAAATAATGAAGATTAGAGCAGAAATAAATGAAACTGAGAACATGAAAACAATCGAGAAAATCAACAAAACCAGAAGTTGGTTCTATGAGAAAATCAATAAGATTGATGGACCCTTAGCGAGGGTGACAAAAAGAAGAAGAGAGAGGATGCAAATAAATAAAATCAGAAATGGAAGAGGTGACATAACCACTGACCCCACAGAAATAAAGGAACTAATGAGAGAGTACTATGAACAACTTTATGCTAATAAACTCGACAATGTAGATGAAATGGACAACTTCCTAGATAGGCATGAACAACCAACATTAACTTGAGAAGAAATAGAAGACCTCAACAAACCAATCAGAAGTAAAGAAATTGAATTCATCATAAAGAAGCTCCTAAAAAAGAAAAGACCCGGATCAGATGGCTTCACATGTGAATTCTACCAAACATTCAAGAAAGAATTAGTACCAATCCTGCTCAAACTCTTTTAAAAACTTGAAGAGGAGGGAAGGCTACCTAACTCATTCTACGAAGTCCAACATTACCCTCATATCAAAGCCAGACAAAGATATCACAAGAAAAGAAAACTACAGACCAATCTCTCTAATGAATATAGATGCAAAAATCCTCAACAAAATTCTCACAAATCAAATTCAGCACCACATTAAAAGAATTATACACCATGAGCAAGTAGGATTCATCCCAGGTATGCAAAGATGGTTCAACATAAGAAAATCACATAATATAATACACCATATCAACAAATCAAAGCAGAAAAACCACATGGTCATCTCGATTGATGCAGAAAAGGCATTTGACAAAATTCAATATCCTTTTTTGTTGAAAACACTTCAAAGGATATGAATAGAAAGGAACTTCCTTAACATGATAAAGGGAGTATATAAAAAACCCACAGCTAACATCATCCTCAATTGGGGAAAAACTGAAAACTTTCCCCTTATGATCAGGAACAAGACAAGGATGTTCACTATCACCATTGTCATTCAACATTGTGTTGGAAGTTCTAGCCAGAGCAATTAGAAAAGAAAAAGAAACACAAGGAAAGGAAGAAGTAAAACTTTCACTGTTTGCAGATGATAAGATACTATATGTCGAAAACCAAAAAAATCCACAGCAAAACCACTAGAGCTAATAAACGAGTACAGCAAAGTTGCAGGTTACAAGATCAACACTCAAAAATCTGTAGTGTTTCTATACAGTAGTAATGAACAATCTGAGGGGGAAATCAAGAAACAAAAAATTCATTTACAATTGCAACCAAAAGAATAAAATACTTAGGAATAAATTTAACTAAGGATACAAAAGACCTAAAGAAAGGAAACTACAAGAAATTGCTAAAAGAAATCACAGACCTAAGTAAATGGAAGGGCATACCATGTTCATGGATTGGAAGACTAAATATAATTAAGATGTCAATTCTACCTAAATTGATTTACATATTCAATGCAATACCAATTAAAATCCCAAAAATTTACTTTTCAGAAATAGCAAAACCAATAACCACATTTATCTGGAAGAGCAGGGTAGCCTGAATAGCTAAAAATATCCTGAGAAAGAAAAATGAAGTCGGAGGTCTCACACTATCTGACTTTAAGGCATATTATGAAACTACAGTGGTCAAAACAACATGGTACTGGCATAAAGATAGATATACTGACCAATGGAATCTAATAGATTGTTCAGATCAAGACCCTCTCATCTATGTACAATTGATCTTTGATAAGGCAGTCAAGCCAACCCACCTGGAACAGAAAAGTCTCTTCAGTAAATGGTGCCTAGAGAACTGGAGAGCCACATGCAAAAGAATGAAAGAGTATCCATATCTCACACCCTATACAAAAATTAACTCAAAATTGATCAAAGATGTAAACATTATATCTAAGACCATAAAACTTTTAGAAGAAAATGTAAGGAAACATCTTGTAAATTTTACAATAGGAGGTGGTTTCCTAGATCTTACACCCAAAGCATGAGCATTGAAGAAATAAACAAATAAATGGGAACTCCTCAAAATTAAACACTTTTGCATCAAAGAACTTTGACAAGAAAGTAAAAATACAGCGTACACAATGGGAGACAATATTTGGAAATGATATATCAGATAAAGGTCTAGTATCCAGAATATATAAAGAGATTGTTCAACTCAAAAACAAAAAGACAAACAACCCAATGACAAATGGCCAAAAGGCACATGAAAAATGCTCAACTTCACTGGATATTAGGGAAATGCAAATCAACACCACAATGAGATATCATCTCACACCCACCATAATGGCCATTATCACTAAAACAGAAAGCAATAAGACACACTTATTCACTGTTGGTGGGAATGTAAAATGGTACAACCACTGTTGAAGGCAGTCTGGCAGTTCCTTGGGAAGCTAAGTATAGAATTGCCATATGATCCAGCAATACCACTGCCAGGTATCTACTCAGAGGACATGAGGGCAAGGACACAAATGGACATTTGCACCCCAATGTTTACAGCAGTATTATTTACAATTGCCAAGAGATGGAAACAGCCCAGATGTCCATCAACAGAAAAGTGGCTAAACAAGCTGTGGTATATACATATGATGGAATATTATGCAGTTGTAAGACAGAATAAAGTCATAAAGCACATAACAACATGGATGGAACTTGAGGACATTATACTGAGTGAGATTAGCCAGAAACAAAAGGACAAATACTATATGATCTCACTAATACGAACTAACATTAGTGAATGAACTTGGAGAATTTGAGCTAAGAACAGAGACCATCAGGAGATAGAAATAGGGTAGATATTGGGTAATTGGAGTTGAAGGGATACAGATTGTGCAACAGTACTGATTGTAAAAATTCAGAAATGGATAACACTACTACCCAAATGTAATACAATAATATTAGTACACTGAATGAAGCTGAATGTGAGAATGATAGAGGGAGGAGGCCTCGGGGCACAAATGAAATCAGAAGGAAAAACAGATGATAAAGACAGAGATGGTATAATCTAGGAATGCCTAAAGTGTACAGTGATAGTGACTAAATGTACAAATTAAAAAATGTTTTTGCATGAGGAAGAACAAAGGAATGTCAATATTGCAGGGTGTTGAAAATAGATAGCAATTCATGGTTTAAAACTTTAACTTACGTGTAAGACTACAGCAAACAATGTTATTTGGTACAAAATTTATAATTTGACTAGTGCATTTCCTAATATAACTTACGTGGATAGTTTAATTGAACACCATAAGTACATGGAACCTTGAGTAGGGCATGAGATTTTGTCCAGAGTGATGCCCTGATAAATCCCAGAGTGATTTGAACACTGAATAAAAAAGTATTTGCAAAGTCCCCTTGGGGGAATGACAAGAAAGGGGGAAAATTCAACTTACTCATGTGGAGAATTCCTAATATTCTCACAAGCAGTGGGAGGACAACCAAAGTAATAGGCTGAGCCCTCAACCTTGGGGTTTGTTCATATGAAACTTATCCCCGCAAAGGATAGGCTGAGCCTACTTAAAATTAGGCCTATGAGTTACCCCCAGAGAACCTCTTTTGTTGCTCAGATGTGGCCACTCTCTCTCAGCCAACATGACAAGCAAACTCACTGCCCACCCCCTCTCTACATGGGACATGACTCCCAGGGGTACAAACCTTCCTGGAAACGTGGGAAAGAAATCCTAGAATGAGCTGGGACTCAGCATCAAGGAATAGAGAAAACCTTCTAAACCAAAAGGGGGAAGAGAGAAATGAGACAAAATAAAGTGTCAATGGCTGAGAGATTTCAAACAGAGTCGAGAGGTTATCCTGGAGGTTATTCTTATGCATTATATACATATCACCATTTTAGTTAAGGTAGATTGGAGAGGCTGGAGGGAAGTGCCTGAAAATATAGAGCTGAGTTCCAGTAGCGATGTTTCTTGAAGATGAATGTATGATATAGCTTTCGTAATGTGACTATGTGATTGTGAAAACCTGGTGTCTGGTGCTCCTTTTATCTATGATATGGACAGATGAGTAAAACGTATGGATTAAAAATTAATAAATTATAGGGGGAACAAATGTTAAAATAAATTTAGTAGATTGAAATGCTAGTGATCAATGAAAGGGAGTGATAAGGGGCATAGAAAAAATAGGGAAAAGAAAGGCTAAAATATATTGGGTAGATGGAAAAACTAGCAATCAATGAGAGGGAGTGGTAAGGGGTATGGTATGTATGAGTTTTTCTTTTTTCTTTTTACTTCTTTTTCTGAATTGACGCAAATTTTCTAAGAAATGATCATGGTGATGATACACAACTATGTGATGATATTGTGACTTATTGATTATATGCCAAGAATGGAATGATTATATGGTAAGAATGTATGTGTTTGTATGTTGTTATGTTTAAAAAAAATTTTTTTAATTAAAAAATAATGAATTACTTCAAAGGTATGATGCATGGAAAAGAGTGGTTAAGTCCAAGGTACAGGGGAAAAACTGTATTATGGGCTATGTACAAAAGGTAAACATCAGCACTACCACAGCAACAGCAGAGGTAAATAATGGGTGGAAGGACAAGAGTTATGAGGAGGTTTAGATTTCTTATTTGGTAAAGGTGTGTGTTCTAGTTTGCTAGCTGCTGGAATGCAATATACCAGAAATGGAATCGCTTTTAAGAAGGGGAATTTAATGAGTTGCTAGTTTACAGTTCTAAGGCTGAGAAAATGCCCAATTAAAACAGGTCTATAGAAATGTCCAATCAAAGGCATCCAGAGAAAGATACCTCAGTTCAAGAAGGCTGATGATATTCAGCGTTTCTCTCTCATCTGGAAAGGCACACAGCAAACACAGTCACAGTTTCTCTCTTGACTGGAAGGGCACATGATGAGCAAAGCATCATCTGCTACTTTCTCTCCTGGCTTCCCATTTCATGAAGCTCCCCAGGAAGCATTTTCCTTCTTCATCTCCAAAGGTCATTGGCTCATGGACTCTCTGCTTTGTGGTGCTGCTGTTTCTGAATCTCCCATTCTCCAAAATGTTTCCTCTTTTATAGGACTCCAATAAACCAATCAAGGCCCACCCAAATGGGTGGAGACATGACGTCACCTAATCCATCTTAACAACCACGCTTGACTAAATCACATCATCCAGGGAGATGATCTGATTACAGTTTCAAACATACAATATTGAATAGGGATTATTCTACCTTTATGAAATGGGATTTTGATTAATACATGGCTTTCCTAGGTTCCATACATCCTTTCAAACCAGCACAGTGTGTTTATTGGTTTTATTTCCCCTGGGAACAATGAAATTATCTAAAATTGAGAATATTGATGGACTGTGGATTTTGGGCACTATACATGATGCCTTATGAATGCAGGGGGCTGAAGGATGCACTGACTGAGAACTAGATTGGCAAACGATGGTGTATAGTTATGAATGAAGGTTGTGCTGCTACAAAAAGGAATGAAGTCATGAGGCATTCAACAGTGTGAATGAACATGTGGGACATTTGGTGAGGCAAAACAAGCCAGAAACAAAAGAAAAATAATGGTATGGTCTCCCTTAGAAAATGCTTATAAGAAAACAGGGGCCTAGATTGTAAGCTTTTATAGCAGACACGTTAAGTCTGGAGTGGTAATTATAATTTCTGGATTTCGTAAGGCTATTTTATATATATAACTTGATATTTAGAGAGAAGAACAAAGCCTAACAGGTTGGGGTTAAAGTAATTCAGAACACAGGGGTAAAGAAGTCTTGTCTATATTTTAGAACCACACATACTCTTTGAGACCATCGGAAGAAAGGTTTATTTGGTCTGGAACTGAAATTTTCTGTAGCGCACAAACTAACTCAACCTATCTGTATAGCTCATTTGAACAATTGAAACACAGGGAGCCCAGAATAAGAAAGAGGTCCTTAAATCTTACATAGATTAATGTAATGTCTGGATACATCCTAGAGTATATTAAGCAGATAATCAAAAAGTATTGGCAAAAAAAAGTATTGGCAAAGTCTCTTGAGGTATGGGAGAAAAAAAAAATGGAACTATTAAACTTTACCATCAGGGAATCTCCTAATACTGTGCCAAACTTTAAGGACACCCAAATCAACAGCCCAAGCCCTTGATCCTGAGGCTTACACTTGTGAAGCTTATGTAGCTAGTGGAGAAGCTTAGACTACCTATAACTACACCTAAGAGTTACTTCAGGAGGACTTCTTTTGTTGCTCAGATGTGGCCTCACTCTCTCTAAAGCCCAACTCTGCAAGTGAAATCATTGCCCTACCCCCTATGTGAGACATGACATCCAGGGGTGAAAGTCCCCCTGGCGACATGGGAGATGACTCCCAGGGATGAATCTGGCCCTGGTACCATGGGATCAACAATTCCATCCTGATCAAAAGGGGGAAAAGAAGTGTAACTAATAAAGTATCAGTGGTAGAGAGAGTTCAAATGGAGTCGAGAGGCTACTCTGGAGGTTGTTCTTACACAAGCTTCAGTTAGACATTGCCACCTATCATTACCTGTTAAACCCCAGCCAGGACCATTCCAGCCAATCTTAAGTAACACCTAAGACAATATATAAGATTCCACAAGGTTCCACGCACTAGAGCAACTTTCTAGAAACTTACAACTTCCAGATGTATCCCTGGACCAGATAAGTGACCCTTCCAACATGAAAAAGTTAGAATGGCCATAGCCCAAACACACCTAAAGAGAAGGATGGAAATATCAACGGTGATGGTGGAGATATACAGAGAAGATAGTATTAACAAATGAATATGAATGCTAAATCATTAAATTGATATCTCTTTTAGTCTCCAGCACCTTAGAACAACTAGAAGTAAAAACCTAAAATTGTGGAATTGTAACCCATGTCAAACTCTGAAATATGTTCTACAACTAACTGTGGTGCTATGCTTTGAAATGCATTGCTTTTTTGTATATATGTTATTTTTCACAAAAATAAAAGAAAGAAAAAAAGTCAATTGTGATGACAAAAAAATTTAAGCCTTCCAGCCTCCTATATTTTGCAGGAGCTAGAAGGAAAAATGTGAGAGTATCGCATGATAGTCCATGACAAACTCTGGTATCTGCCCTGAAACGACTTGTTGAAGAGTGCTTTGAAAACTATTGCTTCTTTATTTCTTTGTTTTGTATATATGTTATACTATACAATAAAAAAATTAGAAAAAAAAGGAACCACAACACTTGTATAAATATGAGAACAAACATCAAACAAATTCTGATAGAGATGTAGCCTACAATACAGCTGACTCAAAAGTGTCAAGGTCATCAAAAACAATTAAAATCTGAGAAACTGTCACAGGCCAGAGGAACCCAAGGTGACATGACAAGTGTGGTGTCCAAGATGGGATTCTGGAACAGAAAAAAAAAAAGATATTGGGTACAAACTCAGGAAATCTAAATCTTTGGGCTGTAGTTAATAACATCATTCCTGGTTCATTAGATGTAACAAATGTACCACTCTAACACAAGGCGTTACTAATAGGGAAAACTGGGTGTGGGACATAGGGGAACCCTCTTTACGACCATCACAATTTTTTCATAAATCTAACACTACCCTAAAATGAAAAAAAAAATTTTAATCCAAAGCTAATTTCTCTTCTCCAACCCCACATTTCTCATCCTAAGTAATATACATGAATCCACTTATGTTAAATTTATGAAAAGTAAACTGAAAACAATACTTCCAAAACCCCCTTTTTGATCATTCTCTGGAATAAGACAAGCTAATTTATTGTAAAAACAAAAAAATTATTGTTTTCTTTGTATTTATCTATACAATAAAATATTCAAACTTTAGTGTTCCCTTGTCCCTTTAGTATTTTGCACAGCAAAAGCTGAAGTAGTACTAAATTATCTGAGTAGATTTCACTAGGTATTCTTCATGTGGCAAGAAGAATTTCTCTCATATTTCATCTTCTCTAATACTTTCCTCATGAGAAAGTTGAGGAAAGTATTAGAGAAGATGAAATATGAGAGCAAGGAGAAAGAAGGAAGAGAATGAAGACCCAAATCAAGATACGATAGAGAAACCCTTGAGTACTATGAATTGTAGGAATCCTAAGCCTGTTTATCCCCAGTTTCCTGGAAAATGGCCAAACCTTAGTGGGTAGAATGGATCAATCTTGGAAGACAGCACTCAAAACACTAGAGATCTCAGTCTTGGTAAGTATATCAATGCCCAAGTTGATTTAGTAGCTGCAAAACCCACAACAAGGGCCCAGACCAGAGTTGGCTCATGAATGTTCTGCATTGCCTAAAATGCCAGGAACCTTCTTTCAATCACCAAGGAACTAAAATGTTCATTGAGATTTGATTTCCTGCTAGGCCAGTGAATTACAGGCTGGAAGTAATTTGATTTTTTTTTTTCTGCATGGGCAAGCAATGGGAAATGAACCTGGGTCTCCAGCATAGCAGGTGAGAACTCTGCCTGCTGAGCCACTGTGGCCCACCAAGTAATTTAGTTTTTATATAAGTAATTTAATTTTTCCTTCTGAGTTTCAGGAACAAAGCACAGAGCTACTACTTACAGTGCATCAATCCCTGCATTCTGAGATGAAGAAGGAAAAATTGCTTATGCATATCATACCACAAAGAACAAAAAAGGCCCTTGAAAGATTACCTCAGCAAATACTTTATGATAAGAATAACATGTACTGAATCATTAAATTGAGCATTGATTAAATACCAGGGATATTCTAGTTTCGACATACATGATCTCAATTACCCCTACTGCATAGAAGGAAGCAGGTATTATCATTCCCACTTTGAGAGGGAGGAAATGAGATTCCAAGAGACTCATTCCTCATTCCTCACAGCTTGTCCTTTCTTCAATACCAAGCTTTACAGCCCTCTCCAACCTTCCTTTGGTCTTCTACTTCATCTGGGGCTCCTCCTTCTTCATAAGATTTGGAGAGTTAGCAACAAAAGTGTCTTTATGTTATAGGTCCAGTCCTCCTTAATTATAAAGATAAGATTTTGACCAAAAGAAATTCTCTTTCTATATTGTAATCAGAATCAGTTGATGGAAAATTACAAAACTCTACTCCATACACCTCAAAATATCCACTTACGAGTGATTGTTGAGGCACCCAGAAAATTCTCACTAGTTTTCAGGCCACACCCCTTTCATTTAAGTATAGAATATTTGGTTTGGGCTCTAGAGCCAACGATAACTGGTACTACAGAAGTAAGAGATATAATTGCATAGAAACTTGCACGTGCCACCAGGCACTTCATCTACCCAAGCCAGAGCAGGACAACCACTAATTGCTTGTGTTTATCGCTAAACCAGCCTCCCTAAGGGGACACACTCAAACACACCACCATATAATGCAGTCCCCAGCAGATAAACAAGCATCCTATAGATTTAAGTTTATGAATGTAAAATGCCTCATATTAAAATGATAATACAATGAAGCTTCTTAGAGATGAGGACCTTACATAAGTGGCATTATTAGAATCACTGCAGCTGTTTAGTGAAAGTGTTTGTCTTCTACTTCTTTTTACTGATTTTGTTTTACCCTTCTCTGCCAAAATAAATTTACTACATTTTTGTCATTATTTTCCTTGTGTCAAGTGGAACTTTTTCAACCAAATTTCACTGCTCATGCCCATATGTGTCTTCTTTCTTCTTTTTTTTTATTTTTTTTTTCAAGATACCACATAACAAAAATGTTTCTCTTATATTAATTTTGTTACTCAAGCAAAGTAAACCATCACTTCTCGGTATGTCATATAAAAGCCAGAAGAGTAGTGACTCACCCATGCAGAGGTTTTATTTAAAACATTTGCTTTGTGGTCAGAGTAGATTAAAGACAGATCAGGTTGCCTGCCGAGCAGTGCTGGGAGAGTGAGAGTGAGAGATGTTGCCACTTGGTAGATGAACCACATGCAGCTCGCATGACAGTACTTTCCTTCGTCCCCTATCTCCCTGTTTGAGAATGAACTTCTGCATTCACCAGACTCAGGTTTATTGACCTACTGAATATGAAGGGGTTTTGGAAGAATCTAATATTTTAATTTAGTGACCAAAAAATGAGATGGCTTCCCAGTGCCTGCCCAAGCAAAAAAAAAAAAAAAAAAAAAAATGAGATGGCTGGTGGAAGAGGATCTGAGTCCTAAGGGACTCCTGGGACATGCAGAAGGGCAGAGAAAGAAACTGGTGAGAAAGAATCAAAAAGAAAAAGAAAAATGAGGGAAAGAAATAAACCAAGAAAGAACACTATGACCACTTTCTATTGTTCTTTTTCTGTGCCAGAGACTCTGGAATTTTAAAGGATGCAAATTGAGCAGTTCATGGGTAATCGATTTGGTTCCCACCAGTAAGGGTCAGAAACCCATGACGTGTAAATAATATTTATACAGTTGAAACAAGGAACAGATGAAGTTCATGAAAGTCCATGGAAGAGAATGAGTCTCTGCATTTTGATTTTTACAGAAAAGCACAAATCCCAACATAAGAAACAGACATGGTAAGAAAATTGCATATGGCAGAAGTTTAAACATGGATGAAAAACCTTAACTGTCAGTGCTTATCTGTCTAAGTGATATTTATCTCAGAACTATCAGCTAAAAACTACATAAAATTGATTAATTAAAGCTGATTGTGTGTGTGTGTTAGTATAACCATTTTCAAACTTACATTTGTCATAGTGCAACTTACCTTTTGTCTTTCCATCTTTCCTGCCTTTTTTCTTTCTTTTCTTTTTAAATACTCAAAGCAAACCACTGGTTTCTTCACACTTAAAACAACTTCTGAGCTGCTGAGGAAGACAATTGTCAATAAGATTACAGGATCTGTGGATTAGAAGAAATTTCAATTGTCCTGTAGTTAGACCTCAGATTCGGGTAATTAAACTTTTCTTGTCAATATCTGGTCACATGCTAATATCTGGCTACCAAAGCATGTTTGTATAGTTTCAGTGCTTAGGGACCTGCTAGCTTGTGGGTCATTTAGTTCCATTGTTTATGCACCTGTGAATTAAATACATATTTTTGAGCACCCCCATAGACGTGGGAATAAACTAATGTACATGAAAATCACAAGATAATGACAAGAGCAATTTAACATTAAAATAAAATGTGAGAGTGACTGGGTAGTTACAAGGGATTGGATAATCAAGGATGGAATCTTGCAGAAGATGATATTGGGGCTCAGGGAAAGAACATTCCAAGCAGACAAAACAGCTGAGATAAAGGCTCTAAGGTGAAAACCATTTGGGCCTAGCAAGAGAAGAGAGAAAATGAACCATGAGACTGGAGCCTGATGGATTAAGTTGAAAGTTCTTGAAGACAAAACTGGAATAGTGGGCAGGTGGCAGATAATGCAGGGCTATGTAGTCCACAATAAGGACTATGGGCATGGGTTCTATTCTAAGGGCAATGGGAAGCTTTCAGCTCTAAAAAAGATATTTTAAAATAGCAATTGTGTGTAGAGAATGGAACACAAAGCAGCTGGAGTAAAAGCAGGAAAAACCAATAAGAAGGCTATTGTGATAGAATGGAGAAGAGGTAATTCTGGAGATGGAGGAAGTAGACAGATTTGGAAAAAATTGTGGGAGTAGGATTTACAAGCCTCGCTGATAAAGATTGAGTTTGTGGTGAGGAGTGAGGAAAGAGGGTGAGAAAAAGGAAAATCAGTGACAACTCCAAGATACTTGATTTGAACAACTCAGCAGGTGGTGTACAATTTACTGATACGTAGAAAACTGGGGAATGACCAAGATTGCAGGGAACAGCAGGGATGACAGTGTCGGTAACCCAAGAATTTTGCTTTAACCACATTATGTTTGAGACGTCTCTTAAATAAAGTCAGCTGTATGCATTTCAAATTTTAAGCAGAAGCTAGATTTTTAAAGGATTTGCATGTTGTGAGACAATCAAATTATTAGTAAACTAGTCTTAATAATGAACTGAAAATTTTTTCCCTGTAACTACTACCAATAAGCTCTAGTTCTGTCTTTTTGTGGCTGGGGAGAGAGGAGAATGTCTTGCACAACAGTGCTCTAAATATTTGAAAGGGTAAAAGCTAGTATTTACTACATTCCTAATATGTGCCAAGTACATAGCACATACTTTCTTATATGGACAATACAGGATAGATGAGAATAGATGAAGATGTGCATTAATAAACCCATTTTGAAGATAAGGGACTTGAAGATCAGAAAATATCTTCGTTCAAGGTCAGAAAGCTAGAAAATGGTGGACCTGAGGATCAATCCAGGTCTGTCTGATTCCAAAGTAATTAAACTGTACCTCCCAGACCCATATATGAATAAACACTAGTCCCCTCAAGTGTTCCTCACAGAGCAAGGCTTCCAGAATTTTACCATTCTGAAAGACCTCTGATATCTTCCTACTTCAGCAGCATCTCTCATTAAATTTAGGGCCTTCCAATGAATACATTTGATCTGACCAAGGAGGAGTATGACCATCTTCTGAACAGATGCCTTCTTAGAATGATGCTGGACATCACATTAGAGCAACCACACCACACTGCTGGCTCATATCAAATCTGTGGTCAACTACTGTCTAGCCAGGGTTCCCACATCCTATACTTGTGCTGTAATTTCTTTTTGCCTAAATTGAAAATATGTTGAGATATTTGAAACTTGAGTCTCTTATCTGGCGTATTAGTTATTTCTTCCACTTTTGTTGCAAATACAAGTCTGATATGTGAGCTTTATGCCTGCATACCATTCACTGATTCAAATGATATTTGTTATATAATTAAATATTTTAATATAATCAAAAATAAGTTAACACTCATGTCCTTACTGTGTCTTAGATGTTAAGTCTCAGTTTTCTCATCTGTAGGATGGAAATAACAGTACGAGAGAGTAAATGACAAATCGGCTGTGAAATTCTCAGCTATGAGGTCATACTTACCATTCAAAAATTTTTAATTGAATCTTATTATAAAACTATGTGCAGTCTTTGATATTAAGCCACTCTCTGATCTAACCAAGGTACATTATAGTGAAAAAGAATAAGCAACTAAAATTAATATGCCAAACTTAGTTTTTCCACAGGAAACAATAGTAAAGGATTTTAATATATCGAGAGTTGCAACCACTGCTTAATCACCTACTGGTAGTTTTAAGTGACATACTGTTGCTGTGTCCCCATCCCACCCCAATAAAGAAGGCAGGTATCTTATGAGCCCACAGGGAGAAAATCCTGGGAAAGACTGTAATTGAAGAAAGGCTCTCTACTCACACCCTACCCAATAGCATACCGTAACCTTACTTTTCTATGCACTGTAGATAGCCTGTACTTCCGTCTTAGTTTGTATTTGCCTAGAAGCGAGGGTTCAAGTGTAAGTTGTTTGTTTGCAGGGAAATGATAGGAAAAATCAGGAAAATGAGATGTAAGCCAGGGAAGGGAAAGGCATAAAGTGTGAAATGTGAGCCAGCTGATACTAAGAGTAATGGGGGCATAGTCTTGCTGAGAAACTCTGGGAGCCAGTGTAGAACATGGGCCTCTGAGCTATTCCACTGTAGTAATTGTGGTATGTATACGCTGACTTCCATCAGCCACTGACCGAGAATTGTTGGGTGGGGAGTTCATTCCCAAGCATTTCCAGAATTCCTGTGCACCAGAGAAAGTTGCCAGGTAGTTGAATGTGCTGGTTTTGAAAGTATTATGTACCCCAGAAAAGCCATGTTCTAATCCTATACCAATCTGATGGGAGCAGCTGTTTGTTTTAATCCTGAATCCATACTGTAGGTTGGAAACTTTTGATTAGATTATATCCACAGATATGTGATGCACCCAGTTGTGGGTGTGACCTTTGATTAGATGGAGATGTGACTCCACCCATTCCAAGTGGGTCTTGATTAGTTTACTGGAATCCTTTAAAAGGGGAAACATTTTGGAGATAGTCAGAAATGACTGAAGCCTCAGAGCTGACAGAAACTTCACCGGAGAGCAGACACAGATGCAGACACACAGAGAACACAGACACGGACGTTCGGAGATCTTTGTAGTCCAGGAACTGTGGCCATGAAATGTTAAGCAAGCCAGAACCTGGAGAGAGCCAAGAAAAGTCAAGAGATGAAAGCCAGCCCTGGAGAAGTAAAGAACCCCCACAGTAACAGAGGCTGAAAGCAACGGAGCCCAGGAGCACGGGACCAGCAGATGCTAGTCACGTGACTATCCAACTGACAGAGGTGTTCCTGACCTATCAGTCTTTCTTGAGTGAAGGTAACCTCTTGTTGGTGCCTTAATTTGGATACCTTCACTTCCTTAGAACTGTAAACTTGTAACTTATTAAATTTCCCTTTTAAAAAGCTGTTCCAATTCTAGTATATCGCATTCCAGCAGCTTACTAATACATTGAATATCAACTGTAATACAATACCAAGGCCCTCAAGCTCTCTAATAATCCAGGTGATCAGAATATACTTTCCTGGCAGAATGCATGGTCAACAAGGAACAGTTAATATGACAAAAGTGAACTTTGGAACCAATAAATGCAATACATTACTAATAGGACCTATGTCCTCCATTAAAATCCACGCTATCTGAACATCCGAAGCTTAAATGAACAAAAGCATTGAGATTGCAAAGCATGAGGTTTCAATTGTGTGAAAACCTAAATTTTAGTAAACCAGCATGTCCTATACCTCTATGAGACTTCTCTTTCCTTATAGCTACAAACTTGATAATAATATGACCATTTCTTCCCAAAGTTCCATTACTAGTACGTCATTAGAGCCTTGCAGGTAAAAACTTACATGGAATCAAGTCCAGAGTAGCTTTATACCTCCAATTCCTGCTAAACTCCTTTTAGTAGGAGTCTATTTCCAAAAATTTAGTAACCCAAAAATTTATCTACTGCTCAGGTTTCTATTTGACCCTCCCCTTTCTCTGACTTTTTCATAAAATCAGTAAGCACATACCGTGAATTGTGATTTTGAGCTGTCTCTTGGATTCCCACTGATACTGATACTGATCTAGGCCTGGGCCCTCATCTTATCTGGACTATAGCAATGGCTTGGGAACTGACTGTCTGATCTTCAGCATCTTCGCCTCTGAATGATTCTCCATAACTGTACAAGTTCATTAGGATGCTGTTTCAGTTTGCTAAAGCTGCTGGAACGCAATATGCCAGAAATGGATTGGGTTCTACAAAGAGGATTTATTAGGTTACAAATTTATAGTTCTAAGGCCATGAAAATATGCAAATTAAGGCATCAACAAGCAGATACCTTCACTCAAGAAAGGCCAATTGCATTCAGGGTTTCTCTGTTACTTGGAAAGGCACATGGTGACATCTGCTAGCCCTTCTCTTCTGGGTTGGCTTCTAAATGGTTCTCTCAGCCCCTTGGGTCTTTCTGGCCTCCACTGGGGTGTTTTCCCTAAGCTTCTGTGTGTCCTTTCATAGTGTCTCAGGGGAAGACTCTTAGCCAGCATCTCCTAGGGCATTTTCTATCTGCAAGTGTCTGTGCTTTCTCCAAAATCTCTCTCTCTTAAAGGACTCCAGTAAATGGAATAAGACCAACCTTGAATGGAAGGGGTCACATTTCCAGGGAAAACAATCTAATCTAAAGGTCCCAACCAAGAGGTCTGCCCCCACAAATTTGGACTAAAATAGCATGGCTTTTCTGGGGTATATAACAGTTTCAACTCAGCATAGATGTTAAGTATGTTTTGCTCAGCTCAGAATTTCAGGTGCTGAGAACAGTGCTTGGTACCTGGTGGGTACTCAATACTTACTGATTAAGCCAATTAAATGAATAGAACTCAAGGTGATTTGAACCTGGCCACAACCTTCTCTTCTTGAGGTATTTCTCAAAAACAATGTCCATCATCCGACTTCCTGTTGCTCAAAACAATTTTGTGTCTCACCTCTATTGCACCTCTAAGCATATATTCATGTAGTTTCCTTTGTTTTGCCTGGAAAAAATATATTTATTCTTCAAAGCTAACCTCAAATACCATATCTCTAATGGAGACTTCCACAACATCTTTGGCCTCTGGCAAAATAAATCACGCTCTACTTCTTCTCATAGAGCATTTATTCATAGTGCTACCATAATTATCATGTATAACTATCATGTGAGCTCTGGGGATGCAAAGATCTAGTCTTACTCAACATTGTATCACCCAGGATTGGCTAGATGCCTGGTACATGGTTGGTTTTGATGTTAAATTGAAGGGTTAATGGTTTCAATCTGTTTTGCAGAATTATCCCAGAACAATTTCCTTTCTCTTCCTTTTCTTCCTCTTCTCTTCTTCTTCTTGTTCTTCTAATCTTTTTCAATTTCCTTCAAATCTCTGCAACATAATTTTATCTTTAGGTTTGTTGATTTTCATAAAAGTAGACAGGTATGTTTTCATTCTACAATCCTCTGCCATTTCTCTGCTCTCCCCTACTCCTATGTCACCTATTGTATCTATTTCTTTGGAATAAAAACTACAACCTACAATTAATACAATTCCCTTTGCTTTATGCCACACTTTGTAATAGTATTTATCTCATTGTGTTTAAATATAATTCAATTTGATATTTTATCTATGAATAGCATTTTGATGTCTGTGTCCCTTGGCACCATTCCAAGTCTTCTTTCCTTTTATGTCTTTAAGCAATTGAAGTTTATTTATTCTACCATAGATTATTCTTGTTCATACCAGCTTACTCCTGGCTTTATTATTTTTACTTTAGCATTTCTTTTTTTCCTTCTCCCTATATTATAGTTGAGAACCCTTTCACTGAGTTAGCCAATACTCTGCTAATGTGTATTTTTCTTATTCTCTCAGCACAAATCTTACTGTAAGTATTACATTTTGTTAACACAAAGAACAATATGGGTATACAGGCCAAGTCTTTTGACATCATGTAACAGTTACTAATTTTTCTATTTCAAAATGCTAAAAATATATAGAAATACTATGTGTGTTCCAAAGAAGATCCTAAATTCATCTGTCTATTTAAATTTGACATCAGTGGTACATGGCTTAGAAGGAAAATTACAATTAATGGGCACAACCAGGTCTAAGTTCAAATCAACTTCACCATCTCCCATACAATCTTGGGCAAGAAACTTGGTGTTTCTGGGCCTTAATTATTTCTTAGATAAAATGGGCCTAATATAATCCCTCCTGGAACTGATGCACAGGGTACATTACATGAAAAGCATTTGGTTCAGTGCATGCCATTTTCATTGCTTAATAAGTTATTCCCTTTTTGTTTTTCTGTTTCCTTCCCAGATTTATTCTCACAGTCCTGGGGACTGCATAAGGGGTTCCCTCCCTTGGCTCTCCAGAATTGGGGATTGTGCAAGGAAATTAATCTAGTGGGACTCTTTCCAGACTTCTTTAAAGTTTTTCTGGTTTAACTGTTAATCCCATGGTAGCTCTCACTTTGTTAGGCCCATTCCCTCCTTTTCTTCCTTGCTGACTACATGTTTAGTCATCACGACACTTAGTTCAAAACCTTCAGAAATGGTGTGATTTTACTACAGGCATTTACTACAGGAATTTTACGTTCGTCCTGAACAAAAGGGGAGACTGAGAATGTTGAATGTTACTAGAACTTGTGATCTTGGAACTTTTCCGTAGCTTGACTGACCTTTTCCCAGGCTTCTCCTTGTCTCTGGACCCCTCTCTTTCCTCCCCTTGGCTCTTACAGAATCCAGACAGAACATGTTCCACCAGTCCCCACGGTAAGCTCAGATAACGTCATATATTTGACATACCCCATTGCTTGACATCTCCATGCAGTACTCTTCCATAAACGCAGGAGTCTTAAAAAACTCTCCTGCCCTCGGCCTCAGGGGAGTTGAGCCCTCTCATGCTCCCCGACTGAAACAGTCTCCTAGAATCTGGCCCCCTCCCCTCTCTATCACAGCAGCCTTCTGATCTCTCTCCAAAACTGCATATAGCTGTGAATAAAAAGCTATCCTTGTCTGTTCACACTGCCCAGTGGAGATTTTTCTTTGACAGGAATCAGACATATGTGTGCAGCAGAGAGTCCAAAATAACGATGCCTGTTAAAAAAGATGCAGTTCTCCTCTCGGGTAAAACATATCTTCGTGCTCCCTGCCAACAACCCTGTCTCCATCTTCGCTCCTCCAACATCCACGCGGCTTCCATCCCTGAGTCACCTCATGACCCATCATGGCTGAGACATCGCAGCCACACTCTGGACCATCAGCAGGAAGAGGAAATGGAAGCAACAGGGCTGCTGCGAGCATTCCGAACGGTCCTCGGAAAACCTACACAGACCGCATAATGGCGGGACGAACGCGGCCCACAGGCAAGAGGACCCAGTGACCTGCCCGGTGATTGGCCGACTGAGTGTGGGGCTGATGACATCAAGAAGACAGAGCTGCAATCTGCTAGCTGATTGGCTGGTAAGCACGGGGTGGGTATAACCGGCTGATTGCCAGCGCCTGAGGCCTATCAGAGGGTTTGGCGGGAAGCCCTCGCGTCTCTGCTCCGGTAGCTTCCAGTCATTTTCCCTGAGGGGAAAGTTTCCCGGTACCCTAAGGCGAAGCCTGTGCACAGCTTCTTGTTCGCCGCCACCTCCCCGCCTCTTTGCAGACTCCGGAATCCGTGCACCGCATTCAGTCCCCTGCCCCCGAGCCGGCCTGCGCACCCCATCTCAACCCTCCGCCGTGGAACCCCCACTCACCCACCGATGACTGCGGACCGGCATTCGGTTCCCGGGCCCCCTGACCTGCGTCCCTGGGTCCTGGTCTGCCTGTGGCCGTCAGCCCCTCTTCCAGGCCCAGGTGGCTGGCCTGGGAACGAATGCCACCTCGCCGGGGAGCAGCGCTTCCTGCCAGTCTGTGGGAAGTCCTCACCCATACTGCTTTGTTGAGAATTGGGGGCACGGAGGTGACGGAGAGGGAGGAGGGTGGCCCCAAAGTTTCCACTGCCTCCTGGCAACGGCGACCTTGGCCGTGTCCCTGGTCTCCAAGAGGTACTCCAGCAGCCAGCAAGGGAAGAACTCATCACACCTGCGCGTCCCGGGCCACCAGAGTAACTCCCCTGTAAGGAGACGGGGTTAAAAGGACAACCAGAATCAATACCCAGAAAATAGAAAGCCAAGGCCATTAGCAGCGGCCAAAATGCACCCTCCAACAGAAGGAACAGTGTTTAGCCAGGAAAAAAGAGGATGCGGACTCTGTACAAGGTGGGCGAAAACATCCGTGCCCTCCCCCCAAAACAGCTGTCGAGAGCTCGGTTTCCTGATGGCTGGCCATGCGGAGGGGCTGAGGCGCCCAGGACCTGAAAACCTTTGGCCTGGGACTGACTTGAGTCCTCAGCTGTTGGGAAAAGAGATAGGAGGCCGTGTGATTAAGAGGAGAGGCGCTAAATGCACCCAAACTGGGGAGAGGTCCAAAGATCATAAGCCATTGCGTGGTGGGGTCTGGACGCTGCTGGCTGGGATGGCAGTGCCTCACCGCGACTGACCCGGTACTTTAGAAGTGTTAAGCCTTGGCAAGCATGCCTGTGCCCAAAAGTACCGCAGAAGATGAGCTCTGGAGGGACTATAAAGTCTGGGATAGAAGGTATCTTGAGGGTAGCCACTATAGACAGATGATGATCAGAAACTTCCATCTTCCTTCACCATGTTAGCTGGATGTTGAGCATGACCTTGGAATCTTTACGCAATCCTAGTTAATGCAGGGAGGACAGAGAAGTTATCCCAGTAGTGATGGGGACGTAATATTCCTTAGCAAGGGACAGGATGAGTTTTTATAGTTACACATAAATTGGCTTGAGAAAAATAAAACTATGAAATATGGTACACACTTGGGTTTTTTAGCTATATTAATGTGAAGTGCTTAGGCATTAAAAGATCTTGGAGAAAGAAAAATGTGCAAATATATTGAATAGCTTGGGAAGAAAAGGACTAAAATATATGAAATGCTTCTGTTCATGTCTTTGCATGGGGTAGATATTTCTCCTCAGATTATCAGTCCTACTGTAATATTTATGCTACTAGAGCAAAGCTATTGTTTATCATTTATTTGAAATGAAATATCCCTTTGCTCTTTAAATTATAATTTAACAATCGGATCTTCATTTTATCTAAAACCATCCAATTGGGATTAATCTTAAATACCACCTCTTCCCAAATCTTGTCCAGTACAAGTGCCCCTCTTCAAAGCCTCTAAACAAATGGTCAGCTTTTCAGACTAATTGTGCAAACCAAGATATATCTTTAATGGATGTAATAACTTAATTCTCATTAATGAACACATTTCATTTATTTAGTTATATTAAAAGGTAAAAGATATAATGGAATCCATAAGCCCTATAACCAAGGGTTTAGTACAGCTTTGTGTATATGTATACATGTTAAAGGAATGGGTCAGTGAAATGTAAAACTAGGGGACTTGTCTAAATTCTGATATTTCTATGTTACTTGAATCGATAAATCAGAATAAATTAAAAAAATGTAATACCCAAGTATAAAAAAGTTTAGAATCAGATTTGGAAAGCACAATTATTGGCAATGACTTGAAAAGAAGATTACTGAAATGGATGAAGATAGAAAGGGAAAGGAAGTGGCTAGTAGAGCCAGTAAAGATAGTTCTTAAAATGCAGTTTTGGAAAAGGTGAAGAAAGATAAGGCAAATTATACATGGGTCTCAGAATTCCTGTCCTGAATCTTATGGGGCTCAGAAGGATTTTTGTAAACCAAGCAGCTGGAGTTGGAGCACAGAAATCTATTATACACTAGTTCAAGGTTATCAGAGTCCTACCTAGGCTTATACTCTCCTGCTTTGGAAGTGAGTTCAGCCAGCACCTGGTGTCTACTCCTTCCTGAATGTCAGGAATCTGGGATTAAAGCTACTTAAGCATAATCACAGCATTTAACAGCATTTTGACAGCCTCCCTGAGATCACCTGAATTCCCTGTCTTAATGCTTTCCCCCTTTCCAATGATGGCTTTGTCCAGTCTATGTAATTTTGAGTATTTTGACAATGACTGATTGTTGCTAGATATAGAGATTTCCTAAAGCCACAATAGAGAGCTGCATGTCACTAGGCACTGAGAGCTCACAATCAAGACTATGGGAGAACCCCTTCCACAGCAAAGATTCCCAAGTTAAGAATAAAGGTAGCAAAAGTGGCTTAACATTTTCCAAAACGCTCTTTTCTTGCTGGGTGTTCGGAAATAATTGATTGTGAAATATAAAAACTATAATGGGAGATGGGTTTTTTCCCTTTCTTATATTCGCCTGCATGATATATATATCATATATACGTAAATCATCTATTTCATTTTCACGTTCAGCCCAATATCAAAGAATCATTTAACTCTCCAATGATTGTATAAATGGGGTTGCACTTTGACTGTTTTATGCTAATTAACCAAGGACTCCATGTAGCTTGGCTAAGGGGAAAAAGCGTTCCATTACCAGTAAAGGCTCATATCTCAAGGCAGTGAAAATGATTACCAGCTTGTGTGCCTAGGGGTGTTGTCCTATAGAAAAACCAAGAATTTCAACTCCAAATGTTCACATTATTCTGTATGCATCCAAGTTATGGTTTCTAGATGAGATAAAAAGAAACAGCCATCTAAAATTACAATTGCTAAGACCCCCCCAAAAAAGTTCAAACAGATGCTATAGTGCAAACTCACAAAGAGACTGAATGCATGGAAAGGCATCTTAGGACTGAAAGAAGGGTATGACACCTTAATGGAAGAATATCATAAACAAAAGAACTAAACATGACCACACATGGGCCATGAATAATCAGGGGTTAATAAAATTGGCCAGTTTTATTTGAATCAAGAGGTAGTAGGAGAAAAGGATAGAGAAGAAGGAAAAAGCCAGAATTTAGAGGGTCTCAAATGTCCAGTTTAGGCTCTTGGGCTTTATTTTATGGGAGTCATGGAGCCATTGAAGGTTGTGATTAGTTGACTGATGTGTGTATGGTAGTTTGAAGTATTGTTGCCAAATCTTCACTCCCTTCTTATATTAAAATTATATGCTCATATACCTTACTTCTTTACTGAGTTCCTCCTGGTGGAGAGAGCATATTCATGCCATCATTTTTACTTTGGACTTGGCCATGTGACTTGACTTAACCAATGAAATATTAGCTATTGTGACACTAGCAGGGATTTAAATGTGCTTGCATATAGTGGTTTTCTCTCCTGCATATCTTCCCTTAGCATGAGAAGAACATACACCAGGTAGCAGCTGATCCCAAATTAAGGAACTACATGGAGCACACTTGAATTCAATACATCCGTGAAGCCAAGCCTAGGTAATCCTAGCTAAGCCCAGCAAAACCACCACTGCCCCACAGATCTGTGAGTGAAAAACACATTTGTTACTGTAAACTACTGAGTTTTGGAGCTTTTGGTTAGCAGAGCATTACTATAGCACCAACTGTTGGAAAGAAGTGAAAAGTAGAATTTAGAAAAAAAAAGTCCATCGGTGGGATTAGCTTAGAAATAAACTGGAGGCAAGAAGACAATTTAGA
>PVIY010006587.1:0-14004 GCA_004026745.1 Myrmecophaga tridactyla | reverse complement strand
GTGATCAAGAAATAGACCTCTGCTGTTATCAGCTACTAAGATTTAGAGTTTTCTTGGCATAACTCAGACTTTCCAAACAAGAAGGAAGTTCCAGGATTAATTCAGCAGCTGTACAATGTCATCAGAGAACTTTATGCTCATTCCTTCTTCTGCAGGTCAGTGATGTCTCCTCTTAACATTTTAGAATGGCTCTAGCTAATCCAGGTCAAGATTGGGTCACATGCCCATGTCTGGCTGCAGGAGAAGCCAGTATAGCAAGTCTCTTGTCTTTTCAATACCCACAGTGAGATACCATCTCTGCCAGCCATTAAAAAGGGAGAGGAATGGGGAATGGCTGCTAAGCAGGCAGCTAGCAAATCCTCCAAATGTAGGATGAGCTATTTCCTACATTTCAGATTCCATTCTGCTGTTAATTGAATGCTTAACTCTATATTGGTTCCTTTTCATAATTTATAGATATAATTTTCTCCCATTTTACAGGAGACAAACTGGGACTCAGGGACGCTAACTGGGGTATTACAGAATAAAAGGATATGTCTAAGGTCATTCAGGTAGAGGACGCAAACAATTTGAACCCAGTCCTGACTCCATGTATCCAACCCCTTTTATCCAAATGCGCTTCAAGTTAAGACTTCTGCCTTTCTCAATTCTTCAATATTTTGGGACAGCCACTGATTCTTCTGTACTGCAACATAGGCGCAAGGATGCAGACACAACAACAGAGTCCCTCCCTGGGGGTCTGAAAAGGCCAAGAAAAGGCAGATGATAATTCTTTAAATGCCAAAGCCCATTCCAATGAAGCGAGTGCCTGTTGTCCCATGACTTATAACAGCAAGTGACATTCAGATTCTGTTGGGCTCCTGACTAAGCATGCCAGGTCTGTTTGTAATTTTGCAGCTCATCGCATGCTTGTCAGAGGCTTTCCATTCATTTTAACTGACACTTCTCTGGCCTTTTGAAGGCTTTGCAAATCTGAAGGCCAAGAGTTCAGTCCCCCAGTTCTTAGAGGTTGGCAGCCCTCATAAATGCATTGTCCAGATCCCTGTTTCTCCCATTGCTTTTTCCAAAGAAAGGAGATTACAGCTCAGAAAGCAGCAGACTGAAAACTTGCGGGGAAGTTGGGCAGTAAGTCACTGGTTTTGCTCATCCTCAGAACATTATTTCCTCCTTAATCACCAGCATCCTTGACTAGGAGCCCTCACTCTGGGGGTAGTGGTCTGTCTTGATCTCTGTAGGAGAGTCAGCGGAGCAGCTGTGGCAGAATTTGATGCCGTGTTCATGGCATTGCACTGTTTTATCAGATTCCCATGTGGATGTACTCCCTTCTGGGTGGCCTCCCATGCAGACCAGAGCAGTCCCTCTTCCCAGAAAAGCAGCTAAACTTCCCATCTATGGTACCTTGGGGACGAGAAGCACATCTCTTTTGCTACAGAATCATCTTAGATTTTTTCCACTTAGGAGGCTGGTTGCCAGAGAAGGAGATCAGGCTTTTTTCTAAGAATGCTGATTTTATTACCATTCAGTCAATTGACTGTCCACCAATTTGCATTCTTCTCTCTCAGACAATGAATGTTTTTAAAGGGAGAATTAGAGATCTTAGACAGGAGGAAGCAGCAAGGACCTCACACCTGTATGATGGGCAGAATTCTAAGACTGACACCCAATCCCAATGACCCTCATCCTTGTATAATCCCCTCCCCTTTGAGTGTGGGTGAAACTTGTGAATATAATGAAATATTACTTCTATGATTATGCTAGGTTATATGGCAAAAGGGAGATGTTCAAGTGGGCCTAAACTAATCACGTGAGACCTCTAAAAGTAGAATTTTCTCTGTGAAATAACAGAAGAGAATTCAGAGCAATGTGAAACTTAAGGAGGATTCTACATAGGGATCCTGCTACCAGTCCTTAGCAAGTTACCACAAGAGGCCCTTATCAGCTGATTATGGCCTCCACGGTCAAAGAGCAAGTTTTAGTCCAATTGGGAACTGGATCCTGTCAACAACTAATGAACTTGGAAGTGGATTTTCTCCCTAGAGCCTCCAGGTAAAAGCCTTGGCCAGTCCATACTTTTATTTCAGTCTTGTTAGACCCTGAGAAGAGCACAGGTCCACCTGAACTTCTGACCTACAGAACTTTAAGAGAATAATCGTGTGTCATTCATGGAGGAACCTTGAAAACATTATGCTGAGTGAAATAAGCAAGGTACATAGGACAAATACTGGGTGATTTCACTGAGATGAAATATCTGGAACTAGCAAATTTGTAGAGACTAAGTAAATTAACGATTACAGGGGGATGAGGGGATGGGGTAAGGGAAAGTTATTGCTCAGGAGGTATAGAGAGTTTTTGTAACTTTTGGAAATGTTTAAATAAAAAATTAAGATAGAGATAGATGATAGATAGATAAATGGGTGTTGTTTTATACAGCTAAGTTTTGATAATCTGTTCTTAATGCGGTCTGTTTTACCATTTCCCTACAATTTTTACCCTTCAATATACACTAAATTGAAATTTAATGAGTATGGGTTTTTGATTATGTAGATTTTGTTTGTCACTTTATCACCAATATCTATCAGGCATAGTAAGTATGAAACAAATATCTGTTGGTGGGATGATAAGCATATGTTTATGCTTAAAAACATAGGCTTTAGTCAAAAAGATATGAGTCCAAATTCCAGCTTCAACACCTAAAAATAGTTCCATTATCTTACATGAGTTATGTAACCTTGCTGAATGTCAACATGAACCTCAACTCAATTGAGGAAAGTGGATAAGCATTACACCTGCCCCATCTTACTTGACCATCATCAGCATGCAATACAGGTATTCCTTCTTGAAACACTTCAGTGGCTTTGACAACACTCGACTCTCCTGATTTCCCACCTACTTTTCTTGCCATTTCTTCTCAATCTTTGGTGGGAGATCTTCTCCCTCCAACTATCCTTTAAATGTTGAATTACTTCAGGGTTTTGTTCAAATGGTTCATCTCATCTCCCTCTTTCTCTTCTCACAATATGACTGCCTAGATTTCTGTGGTGTCAAATATCACACAATTACCAACCATGCTCAAGATCGTCTCTCTACGTGAGTTTTCTCTTCAAGGCCCCATGCCCCAAGTCCATATATCAAGGGACCAAAAAGCTCTAGTTGTCTTATTGGTTTCTTATACTGAATGTGGCCCATATTGAATTCATGACCTTTCTACCCTCAAATTACTCCTCTCTAAACTTTTTAATCTCCATAAATGGATCTACCATTCACTCTTGCTGGAAACTTGAGAGGTATCCTTGAAATTTTCCTCTTCCTTAATCCTGCACATTCAAGTCAACATCAAGGCTTATCAGTTGTACCCTTTCAAAATATTCTTCAAACATTCCTTTCTCTCCACCCCCTCTGCTTCCATTAACTGAGTCCAAGCCACCATGTTTTACTTGGACTATGGCCATAGCTCTAAATTATATCCCACATTCACTCTCATTTCTCTCAAATTTATGTTCCGCATTGTGCCAGTGTATATTTTTTTAAAAAATTCTAAGCATATCACTGTTCACATTAAATTTTTTGTCTTATGTTGTCCTTAAGATAAATTAATAATTGCATTAATAATTATGGCTTGATTTAAACTAATTAAATTATTGATTAAAAAGCAACGGTCAGTGCTTTTTAACTTAATTAAGATCAAATTAAATTCCTCTCTAGTTTGAACATAGAAATAAAATATTTGGGGTGCCAATTCTAATTGGAAATGCTCCCATAACCTTTGCTGAAGGAGTATCTCTACTTCTCACCAGAGCTGACTACGTAGAGGAGAGAGAGAAGGAGGGAGAGAGGGGGAGAGAGAGAGTCAGAGTTGTGTGACATCGTTATAGTTCCCAAGAGGACAGTGGTACTTCCCACAGTTGGGTTTCATGAGATTCCCTTGGTTTTCTTATAATAAAGCCGATTTGGGCTAATATGGGTTTGTTTTTCTTGCAAACAAATAATCCCCTAAACAGAAATAAAATAGCTCTTTGACTTTCTTTGTCAACATAATCCCAAGCTTGCATCCAAATTTTAATTTGCAAATTCATCATATTTGAAAAGCACTACTGGACTTCCCAACTCAAGGGATTCATTTGCTGAGTTTTTCATAAGCAAGCAATCCCTTGCCAATAGAAATAAAAATTTCCCAGATCAATTATTATTTTTAACTTTTTATTTGGAAATAACTTCAAATTTATGTATACATTTTGGAAACAAAAATAATATGAAAAGTAGCCACATAACCTTTACTTAGGTTCACCTATTTATAACATTTACCTCCATTTGCCTTATGATTTACATACATATCAAGGTAGCTAAATAGCTATATCCAATATTTTTCTCCTCCATTTGATAGTAAATTAAATGCATCATGACTTTTGATCCCTAAATACTTCAGTGTGTATGCTCTAAAAATAGAAATGTTCTCTTACATAACCAAAGTATAGTTGTCAGCTTTACTAAATTTAATATCAACCAATATTTTTATCTGATTTAGGATTTGTAGTACAATTTTGTCACTTGACCCAACAGTATCCCATAAAGCATTTTTCTCCCTCCAGTATAGGATCCACTCCAAAGTCAAATATTGCTTTTACTTTTCATATCTCTTTGGCCTTGTTTCATCTGAAATATTTCCACAGATTTCTTTGTCTTTTATAACATTTTTTGGGAAATACAGTGCCCCTTTTACTTAATAGAAAGTTCATCATTTGTAGTTTGTCATGTTTCCTCATGAGTGTGTTGCGGTTATGCATTTTCAGCTGGAATACTGTACAGTGATGTTGGGTCCTCCTTAGGGAGGACGCCTGATGTCCATCTGCCCTTCATGGGTGACAGTGACTTTGTTCATGCAGTCATGGTGTGATCTGATTCTGCACAGTGTAATCATTGTTGTGTTTATTTTTAAAGAAATACATTACAACATAATCAGTGATTGGGAAATACTTTCATACCACACAAATATCCAGTTTCTCATCAGAATTTCTTCCTGGATTTAGCATTCATTGATGAATCTTGCCTGATCTAATTTGTGCCATGATGGTTGCAAAATGATAGCTTTCCAAGTCCAATGCTCCCTCCACATTTACAGTTAGCCCTCAGCATTCTACTCTGAGCAAAACCTTCCCTTCTCTCCAATTTTTTATATATTTGTCTTTGGTATGGACTCACAAGTTACTATTATTTCAATGGCTTATAATTAACTATGGTACTTAAGAATATTGATGCTCAAATGGTCTTGGATTTGATTAATGGTAGCCTCCTCAAGCTGGCTCCTGTGTCTTTGTGACATACCCCAGACTTTTTTATTTATTGCTACATTTTTTCTAGCACTATAAGATGTTTTGGGCCCATGTTGTACCTACCCTCCCCCAGACCTGGAATCAGCCATTCCTCTCAATTATGCTTTAAAATTGAAATATTGTATATTGATTTCTTAAAATAGGCCACATTTTATTTGTGCCATGAAAGTTTTAGGAATACATAAGAGCAAAACAAAGACGTTCCAGTGTAAAATTCTTCTGACACTTATTTCCCCTTACTTATTTGGAGATGAAGATAGATAGCAATATGGGTTGAATTGTATTTATTGGAAATCAATGTATTGCTATCTTTATCTTCTGAGAGCCAATGCTTGGCAGACTTCTTCAGATTTTCTTGTGCATTACAATGCTGATGATTAGTCCAATAAATTGCTCAGTTCTTCCAATTCACTTTAGACCAAATATGATTGCCCTTTAAAAACCATAGACATGTTGGAATCCATTCCTTAAAATCTAGAAGCATACTGGTTTTGACTAATTTTACACAGAAATATTGCCGTGTGTGGGATACAGAAATCTTTCCTATTTTGTTACTTGCTTCTCTCTCCAGCTGCTTTGAACTTAGCAGAAAGTTGCAAAACCAAAAATTAAGCTTTCATCTGCTGTAATTTCCATTTTGGGAGCATTAAAAAAAATTTTTTTTTCATTATCTATCCTGTGCTTAACAATGTATTGTTTCAAAATTCATTAAACACCTATGTCCTTATGCTCAAGAAACAATTGTTTCTACTTTCAGAAAACAGATTGAGGATTCAGTGGATGGGACATTAAAACTTGCACTTTGTCTTACAAGATTTTATATGACAAGTGTCAACATCTCCTCTAATTAGATCCATTAGATTATTCAACTTTAGTAACAAATGTTAATGAAAACTCAAAACACTGAAATGGCAATGAATAATTTTTGTGGACTTTATGTAAGATTCATGCTGAATGGAACTCTATAATGCTTTGAGTGATATGGAGTTAGTTTGATATGAAAGGTATTGTGTTGGAATTAGATACATTCAACAGGATGTGATATAATTTTACTAAGAAAAATAATCATTCAGATGCCAATGGCTAAATGTTCAAACAGGACAAAAATTTTAAAACTCCATAGCCATTAAGAGTCACCCCATTCTCTCACCCCTAACCCAGTTCCATCCACCACTAATGTACTTTCTGTCTCTTTAGACTTGCCTATTGTGGATATTTCATATAAATGGAATCATATAATATGTTGCCTTTTATGCCTGGCTTTTTTCACTTATCATAATGTTTCAAGGTTCATCCATGTTATAGCACGTATCAATGCTTCATTCCCTTTTATCCTATATTACAAGGATATGCCACATTTTGTTGATCCATTCATCCACTGATGGATATTTAAGTCCTTTTGGCTATTTTGAATAATACTACTATGAACATATATGTATAAGATTTTTGTGGAAATATGAATTCATTTATTTTAGGTATATACCTGGAAGTGGGATTACTGGGTCATATAAAAACTCTAACTTTGTGAAAAACTGGCAAACTGTTTTCCAAGGCAGCCACACCTTCCCACCGTCAAGGTATGAACATACAATTTCTCCATAGCCTCGTCAACATTTGCTATTGTACACCTTTTTCATTATAGCCATCCTAGTAGGTGTGAAATGGTATATTCTTGTGGTTGTGGTTTATATTTTCCTAATGACTAATGTTGAGTATATTTTCATGTGTTTATTGACCATTTGTGTATGTTTTTTTCATTTCAAATTATTTGCCCAATTTTTAATTGGGTCCTTTATGTGTTTATCCTTGGGGTATAAGGGTTCTTTACATATTCTTATTAGATATATGGTTGGCAAATATTTTTTTCCTTCTCTTCAGGTTGTCTTTTCACTTTCTTCATGGTGTCCTTTGTGGCACAAAAGTTATTGATTTTGATGAAATCCAATTTATCTATCTTTTGTCATTTACACTTTTCGTGTCATATCTAAGAAACCAAAGTCAGAACTATTTACTAATCCAAAGTCAGAACTATTTACTCCTGTGTTTTCTTATAAAAGTTGTATAGTTTTGCTCTTATATATAGGTATTTGATCCACTTTGAGTTAACTTTTGTATATAGTTTGAGGTAGGTGTCCAAACTCCATTCTTCAGCATTTCAGTGTCCAGTTGTCTCAGCACCATTTGGTTTATCCCAAAGTGCCTCTTCTTGCACTTGCAATTTCTTCTTCCCCAGAATACTTTTCCTTATCTATTGCTTGATTAGCTCCTGCCCATCCTACTCATCCTTACCCTCCACTGTTTGACTCCAGTGAATCATCAAATCAATCATTGCTTCCCTGCAGACGCCCTATGCTTCAGGTGCACTGGACCACTCACTGTTCCCAGATCCAGGGCCTAGTATCCACCTTCTGGAGTTATGGTCAGCTCTTTGCTCCATGAGGTATTCTCTCTCCCCTCAGCCAGTAGTATTCTTTCAGAATCTTAATCATCCTTCAAGGTCTATCACAAATGATCAAGATATTTTCCTTGTCCTAAATGTTTGTACTCTTTCCTTCCTTTTTACCTCCAAAGACTTTCCCTCTTGTCTTACATTAATTAACATATATTCTTGAGATTTATGTGACAATGTTATATTTACCTATTTATTATTTATAATAATTATTTATAATGCTTGAAATTCAAAATGGTGTCTATGGCAGCCTCGAGAGTGATTATCACAGATCTTCGACTATGGAGAGAATAATTGAAAGTCTTGAGTCTGGAATTAGATAGTGATAATGGTTGTATGCTTTTATGTATATGCTAAAAACCACAAAATTGAACACTTCAAAAAAAAAAAAGCTCGATACTCAGACGTACTAAGGCTAAACTGTTTCATTCTCTCAAACAGTGGCACACTTTCACATTTTCTTCCGATTTCCCTAAGAGCAGCTGTTTGCAAAATATTGCACTTAATTTGAATCCAGGCGATTTGATGTTTTCTGGAGAAAAAAATGTACACTAACATGCTCCATATGCCTTCAGAGAATGGAGGGGGTGGTGAGAGGAGGGGATGAACAGCACAGTTTCCCTGAAAGCCTTGCATGTCTGCATCTTTTGTTATGCATACAAAGAAACATACTTAAAGGAAAGTGTCTTTTGGGCTGAAAACATTGAATGGCAGTCCCCAAACAGGCAAAAGATGTTTGTATCTCAGTGGAAGCATGGCCATCCTTTAGAACTGATTTGCAGTAAGATGTCAAGAGATGGATGGCAACCTTGGGTCAAACACTAGATTGAATTCATTTTATTCCTGCTGGTCTTTCACATCCCTGAGAGGGCCCTTTCACTCTTAATGCATGTGAATTACTCCCACCAATCTAGCCACCATCCAATTAAACTAAACATCATTTTTCCTCATGCTTCCAGTGTTGACTTCCTCAGTGCACTTTAGCCTTATAAACCATGATTTTGTTATCCTTGTTAAAGAAAAACAAAAAACTGAAACAGGAGTATCATTTGTTTTCATTCACCTGCTGAGCTCTGAAATCCAATATCATATATGTGTCAAACCAGGCAGCCCCTGGCTAGTTACTGAATGCAACAGGGATACTGAGGCAGGGTTGTTCTTAGGAAGCAGGGACTCCTTTGATGGCTGGCTTTGGCTTGAGGACTTCCCGATAGCATTACTGAACTTTCCTTAGACTGCAGGGTAATCTGGGTCTTTCTCTTCCTACCTCCCTTCAGAGTCAGACTTGCCTCATGGTCCAAAGACTCTCCCAGTCCAGCCTCCTCACTGTTTTCCTTTACATTTTCCAGGATAAAATCCTGCAAATTTAATCCTGTCTTAACTTCTACTTCTCAGAGGATTTATAATAACAAAGATGGTGCCAGGAGTGATGCAAGCAAATAGGCAGTGCGATGGAGTTCTGGGACTGACTAATCTACCACTTAGCAGGGGAAGAGGAGGCTATCCTGGTTGGTGGGAGAGGCATGGTTAGTCCCTAGCACAGGATGGCTCCCCATTTCTCTAGTAAGATCTAGCATTTTTTTGCTGCAGAAGGCTCTTCTCCATAAAATAATAGTTGTCTGCCTCAGAAGCTGCCTAAACCTCCTCTCACTTATCTGCTAGGCTGATAACTAGGATGGAATCTCAGTATAATCCAGCTATGGACATGCTGGGTCTGATAAGGAAGGAAATAGACTATATTTCTAGAAAACTGCATACCTAAAGAGGTAGCTAGAGCCAGTTATCCTGGAATTTGATTTTGAGGGTGCTTGATCATGAGCTGGATAAGCAAGAGTTCATTAAATCCGGCATACTTTCCAGGAACATAGGATTTAACAATCTAGCAAACAACTCAGGGAACAGGGCAAATTCATTCCTGGGATGGCCCTTAGAAGCCTGGAGAAAACAATTGTCAATTCTCAGCAAAGTAGAAAGCTTGAGTTGCCCCCGTGAAGTAGAGAAAGAAATAAAGGAGCTGAAGGATGTAGGGTTGTGGAATGGATATATTATGAGTCCAGAAGTTACAACAGAAGATCATGTTCTATGGGAGGCCCAGAGAACATGCCTTTGGCTTTGGTGAGATGCACTGATTACAGGGGCCAGCATCCCTAAGAAGTCCAGAGGCAGCTCTCTCTACAGACCAGGATGGTAAGAGGCTCCCTTTATGCAGGCCACAGAGCTGACCTTGTTAGCATCAACAGGGACAAGGGAGCTATGTAGATGACCATGTTAGCATATTCCACAACAAAACTGGGGGTCCGATTCCATTGTTTCAGTAATGGTGCTTCATTGAAATTGAATTCAGTCTATACATAAGAAACATAATGAGAAAAACTGGACAGTTTACCAGTTCCTAATTGATCAGTTCACTTCAGTGAAGTTTCAATAATGAAACAAATACTTCAGAACAACAAAGTTTTAAATGGGCTCTTTAAGTAGAAAACAAACTAACTGGTAAATATTTCATGTAACTTTGTGCTTTAATCAGCCCTTTCTTTGGTAGGCATTATGTGTTTAAGTAGTAAGGCATGGAGACATGCTTTAATTAAACTTTGGCAGTCAAATTTTGTTCTGTAGTCAGATTGTCATCAATGCATACAAATTTCCTGACAGTCTTGTAGCCTGCAATTGTCAAGCACTGACCTTACATTTCACATCTCATCAAAGGATGTGAACCTACAATACCCTCCTCCCCACAAGAAGAGGGAACATCATGGTGTAATAGAAAAAGAATGGGTGATAGATTCCCTTAAGAGCAAGGTTGGAATGTCAATTCTGCACCTTCCTAGCTTTCTCACTCTGGACACATTTTCACCTTCTCTCACCTCTATTTAATCATCTGTAAATAGGCAATAAACACAGGTTTCTTACAAGTAACAAATGAGATAATATCACCTGACACCTGCTCAAAAAATGTCGGTTCTGCTCCACACATCCTTTCATTTGTACTTGCTTCCCTTCTCCATTCCGCACTCCTCAGCATTCCTGGTTTATAATGATTGATTGTGAGGAAATAGAATACATAGACCTAAACAAGACATAGACCTGTCTTTCAGAGTCATTTTCATTCACTTTGGTAACAAAAGTATGCAAAATAAATAAATAAACCCTGACCTCTCTTACTTAAAGGTGTACTTTCAAACAGACAGTTATACTTTTGAACAGGGTCCAAGATTGCCTTTAGGCAAGCAGAGAAAAACCCTTGGAAATCACCTACAAAACTCATAAATTTTGATTCAGGGGGAAGTTGATATGGCATTATTCCTGCTTTAACACTGCATTTACATATCTAACCATTAGCATCTGCCTTGGTCTTCCTCTTTCCAGTCTGTAATGTTGCTTTCTTACCAAATACTCACTATCTATAAGCAGCAATAAATAATGAAGGAAAAAAAATCCATTCGTAATAGCATATCTCATAATTTCCATCTATTCATCCCTATAATGACAATCAACCTCAGAAGGAAGTCAGAGATAACAGGATGGAATTCTAGTCAGAAAGATGCAGCTAAAAATTCAATGACTAGCAACATTCATGATAGCCCAGTGAAACACTTCGGGGGTCCATCCACCCACAAAAGTTTTTAACAACCAGCAAGAATTGGCAGAACCATCTTTCCAAAAGCTCCAGAAAACAGCTAAAGAACTGAAGTAACAGGGAAAGAACCAAATCAAGAAAAAGGCTACTTAAAAGCAGTAGGATCACATGGCACCATGATTGGGCCCTCCCCCATCCCTCACTGGCTCAGCACAGAGCTGGCCCATACAGCATAGGTCCCTGGCCCCAGTTCTGGAAGGAACAGGGTAAACCTCATCCATTTACAAGGAGCATGTATGTCAGACCCAATCTTTCTGGTAGTGGCTGAGGGTCTCTGAACTTGCACTGGGCATATAGAAAGAAGCTCATGGAAGTTTCCCACAGAAAGCTGTGGGAAAGTAGTCAAGTCATGCTGCCTGGGCCAAGGGATTGCTGACTATAGCACTCTCAGTGCAGTGTCCAGGATCATGAGGAAAATTTTCTAGGGAAGCAGGGACATTCAGACCCATATCAACGAGGAAGTATTAGAGCCACACATGCCTGCCAAAGAAAAGACACATGCAGCAGTAAAGACCAGGGTGGTCCCTAAGCTTTGACCTGGAGAAATTCTCTAAGCTTGTTGTATGGACAGGCTCTGAAGGAGAGCACTCTCAGGTAAATCTGCAAAGACTGGGGAAGGCATTTTCTTTTTCTTTCCTTTTTTTTTTTTTTTTTGTTAGTTCCTAGAAATCAAGGACAGCTCTGTTAAAACACTAGCTGGATACAAGCTTAAGCAACAGACACCTCAGAGTCTAAATTCCATCTATAGCACATAAAAATATCAAAACATCCAATTTTCAACAACAGGTTACAAAACATACAAAGACAGAGAAAACAGTAATCCAGGCAAAGGAAAAGAGTAAACCATTAGAAACCATGAATGAGAAGGTCTTGACCTGGGATATAACAGACTTTTAAGAAATGGTCCTAAATATGCTCAGAGAACTAAAGGAAAGCATGGACAAAGAAACTGAAGGAAATAAGAAAAATGAAAGATAAACACAAGAAAATATCAATTGAGAGAGAGAAATTATGAAAAATAACCAAATAGAATTGAAAGCCAGGATCACAGAAATTAAAAATTCCCCAGAGGGGTTCAACAGCAAATTGTAGCTTACAGGAGAAATAATGAGAAAATTTATGATAAGTTAATTGAAATAATTTAGTCTGAGGAACAAAAAGAAGAAAGGATGAAGAAAAATGAACAGAACATGAGGACACTGTGGGACATCATCAAGTGTTCCAATGAATGCCTTGTTGGAGTCTCAGAAGGAAAGAAAGAGAAAGAGGCATAGAAATTGTTCAAAGAAATAATGGCTGAAATTTCCCAAATTTTATGAAAGACATGGATATACAAGTTGCTCGAGAAACTCTAAACATTGTAAACCCAAATAGAACCACACCACAGCATATTATAATCAAATCATCAAATGAAAACGATAGAGAGAGAACTCTAAAAGCCACAAGAGAAAAGCAATGTGTCACATAGAAGGGAGCAAGAACCAAGGGGAAGTGCCCACTTCTCATTGGAAGCCATGGTGGCAAGAAGGCAGTGGGATGAATATTTAAAGTGCTGAAAGCAAAAAAAAAAAAAAAAAATGCTTTCTATATCTGGCAAAACTGTCTTTCAAAGATGAGGGAGAAATTAAGACATTCCCAGATTTAAAAAAAAAACGCTTAGGGAGTTCATCACCACTAAATCACCCTTACAAGAGATGCTAAAAAGAGTCCTTAGGTTGAAAGGAAAGGACAGCAGACAATAGATTGAAGCCACATGAAGAAATAAAGATCTTCAGTGCAGGTAATGACATGGCAAATATAAATGGCAGTACTGTTGTGTTTTTTGGTTTGTAACTCCACTCTTAACTTCCTACAGAATCTGAGGGGCAGATGCATAGCATATAATAATGAATCTGTGGTTTTTTAGCTCATAATGTATAAACATGTAATTTGTGACAAGAACTACATAAAGGAAGGGGGATGGAGGAGTATAGGAACATGGTTAATGTATGCTGTTAAATTGAGTTGATATCGAGGAAATGGGATTGTAAGGGATTTAGAATGTTAAAAATGAAATCACATAGTTACTGCAAAGAAAATATTGGGTTGGGGAATATGTACGCTCACAGGGACAGAAGTTAGTGCAAGTGGCAGAGGCAGGGGAAACGAGGAGTTAATGCTTAATGGGTGTAGTAGGGTTTCTGTTTGCAGAGATGGGAAAGTTTTAGTCATCAAAGTTGGTGAGGGTACCTCAATGTTGTGAAAGTGATTAATACCATTGTTGTATGCTTGGGAGTGATTAAAGTGGGAAAGTTTATGTTGTATGTATATCCCTGCAATTAAAAAAAAGAGAGAGCAACTAAAGAGGCAATGGCAAGTAAATGGAATTCATGATCTTGGATAAGAGCTAGCAAGGGAAGAGAAAAAGTTCAAAGGGGCAAAAAGGAGAAAAAATTGGAACATAGACTGTAAGCTTTGTATCAATGTTAAATTTCTTGAACTTGATAACTACACTTAAAGTGTTACATAAGTGAATATCTTTATTCTTAGGAAATGTACAAGGCAGTATTAAGCGTTGCAGGAGCATAATGCATACAACTT
The DNA here is from genome assembly GCA_004026745.1 of Myrmecophaga tridactyla. NCBI lineage: Eukaryota > Metazoa > Chordata > Mammalia > Pilosa > Myrmecophagidae > Myrmecophaga > Myrmecophaga tridactyla. The sequence goes on along the minus strand of PVIY010006587.1, from coordinate 11 downwards.
ACATCCAAGTG
>PVIY010006586.1:0-86681 GCA_004026745.1 Myrmecophaga tridactyla | reverse complement strand
TCCTAGTTCAACACTACAGGTTGGAAGCTTGATTAGATTATCTCTATGGAACCGTGACATACCCAATTGTGGGTGTGACCTTTGATTAAATGGGGATGTGACTCCAACCATTCCAGGTAGGTCTTGATTCGTTTACTGGAATCCTTTAAAAGAGGGAACGTTTTGGAGAGAGTCAGAAATGACAGAGCTGACAGAAACTTCAGAGCAGAGCTGATACAGATGCTGACACATGGAGAACAGAGACATTTGGAGAACAGTTGCTTCACAGAACAAAGTCACTGATGTTTGGAGATGCTTGGAGCCCAGGAGATGTTGCCATGAGATGTTAAGCAAACCAGAACGTGGAGAGAGCCAAGGGAAGCCAAGAGATGAAAGCCAGCCCTGGAGAAGCAAAGTGAGGAACCCCCACAGGAACAGAGGCTGAAAGCAATGGAGCCCAGAAGCAAGGAACAAGCAGGTGCCAGTCACGTTGGCCTTTCTTGAGTGAACGTAACCTCTTGTTGGTGCCTTAATTTGGACACTTTAACTTCTTTAGAACTGTAAATTTGTAACTTATTAAATTTTCTTTCTAAAAGCCGCTCCATTTCTGGTATATCGCATTCTGGCAGCTTACAAACTAAAATAGCAGATATATTTGTAGAACCTACTTATTTAAAATAGTTCCTTTAGGGAAATATATGAAGAAGGTTTTGATTCTCATTTAAATTTATTAAAAATTGCTGTAAATAAAGAAGGGAAAATTAACAGGAGACCCATTTTATAGTTTGAACTATACTGCAAAGAAACTGGACTCTCACAAATTATTTTTTAGAAATCCCCCCTTTATGACAAGATTTGAATTCTCCAGATGCAATGTTTCCTCTTCCTAGGTTTTCAGAGGGCTTCACATAAATTAAGCCCAATGGTCAAAGCAAACAGATTTACTGAAGAGAGAAAATAAGGTTGACAGTCCTTTTCTGGAGGATTTATCAGAAATTGCTTTAAATAACAGTTCTTATACATAATGTAATATAGGAATTGATTTTAAAAATGAAAAAGAAAGAAACAACTTTTTAAGAACATATCCGCTGCCAAGTAAAGAACACCTGAAAAGTCATCTGGACATTTTCATTAGAATTCTAGGGAGTGCTTTCCAAATCAAAAAGCATCTGTTGCCCAACTATTATTATTTTCTATTTCATGCTCAAAACATACAAGCCAATAAAAACACAGATTTCCCAGCTTGACAACAGAATAGCCCCAAACAGCAAGCACTTTAATCAACAACTCTTACCTGAATACAAAAGACTGAATAAAGGGTTTAATTTAAAAGAGGTTAGACACTGGTGACTCAACACAGATAACCAAAAGTGCTGTTCATTTCCCTAAAGGTGTGTCAGCTGATGCAGTGAGTTCTTCATGATACTTCTTCAGCTTTCATTTCCCCTGTAAAATAAGAAACATCACATACTACATGTGGTTCCGAGAAAAAGACAAACAGTCCACACAACTGGGTATACAAGGGAGACAAAGATGATTTTACACTACCCTAATCTCGGCATGTGGCTCTACCTTGGGGCCAGTTGTTCTCTGGGCTTCTCCTTCTGGATTCCCAGGGAAGAATGGAGCAATATTAGACTAGCAAGACAAAGCAGATGCGTGTCCTTGGGCAAGCTGTCTGACCTCTCCGTATAGTAACAGAATGATGATAATCATTGTATCCACCTCCTAGTTTATTGTAAGGAGTTGGTACAGTCCTTGGCACATAATAAATGCTCAAAAATACTCATATAGATATTATTGAGTGGAACTATTAGATATGCTCTAATCAATTATATTTTGCAGAATAATTAATTTTGAGCCTGGAGGGGTCAGTATGGAGTTGAGAGGTGTTCCAAGTTCCCCCCATCCTTGAGGAACTCGCAGCCTACTGCAGAGATTCTCAGCCCTAACCGTGCATCAGAATCTCCCTAAGAACTTTTTTAAAAGGACAAAAACAAACCAATGCTGGGTAAAATTCCCGGAGATTACAATTAAACTGGCCTGGAGTGGTGCCCGGACCAGTAGTTTCCAGAGATCCCAGGTGGTTCTAATGTTCATTGAAGACTGCTGACCCAGGAATTCACCCTGTAACTTGAGGGCAGATGGCTGCCCACTGTGGTCTGTTGGACTCTGACAGAACCAGGAGCTCCTGGGATGAAGGGAGGAGCATCTTTATCCATCATATCAATCCTACAAGTCAGCCAAATGATGAATGCCTCCGAAGCCACAGACCAAATCAGAATAGAAAGACCCCCAAGTGGGTCTAGGATATTTTGCTTAGGATAATACAGGCTGGTCTGCTCTGTTTGCAAGGGGAATAGCTCCTGCTCAAGTCCAGGCATGGTGGTGGAGACTGGGATTGCAGGGAAACATTCATGGGGATGGAGAACTCAGTGGGTCAGAACTGCTCCAGTTTGGTCAGCCTCCCTCCTTTTACAGAGTTCCCTTCCAGTTATCTGTTCCCTTCATTGGTGAGTGTCCATAAGGAAAACCAACTACTAAACAAGGTTGAAGGAAAGAAGTACTAAGTGGAAGCATGAGGAGAGGCAAAAGGAAGAGGATTTGACTCTGCTTGAGGGATCAGGGAGTATTCCCAGGAAGGGCCATGTAAGCCCATCCTTGAAAGTAGACTTTCAGTGAGAGCACACTAGACCTGGGAATAGTTCAGACACTGGGCAAGGGCATGACATAAAGACATCCAGAACTTCTAAGAGAACTAGGGATAATCTGTTTTAGGACAGAACTACAAAGTCCCAAACCATCCAGAATAAGGGAAGATACATGCCTGTGCATTCCAACCCTCTCCACACATTTCTTCCACTTATTCCCCACCTACCAGGTCAGAGAAAATTAGACTCATTGTTATTGATTCAAGAATCCCTTTTATTTTTGTAGTAAGAATTTGCTTTTTCATTACACCTAAATCTTGAGATCACTGGGAAGCTGGGGTATGAAAAGCTGATTGAGGGCAGGCCACGGTGGCTCAGTAGGCAGAGTTCTCGCCTGACATGCCGGAGACCTGGGTTCATTTCCCGGTGCCTGCCCATGCAAAAAAAAAAAGCGACTGAGGCATGTCCCTCCCTTGGGCACATCCGCATTAACCTCTCTAATGTTTACTCTCTCTTTTACTTTATTTATTTTTTATTATTATTTTTTTAAATTTGCATATGGGCAGAAGGCACCAGGGATCGAACTCCAGACCTCCAGCACGGCAGGTCGGAGCTCTGCCTGCTGAGCCACGGCAGCCGCCCTACTCTCTCTTTTAATAAATTTCTCTATTAATAAACTTTACATTTATGCCTAGTGGCCCTCTCATCTCTAAATTCTTTTAGTTTCGAGACTATCGAACCTGGATCAGGGGCCTCGGCTGGCACTGCTGCTAGCAGGACACTGTTTACATATCCTGGCGAGCTCACCAGGAGTGATTTCAAATGCTCCTAGGAGAGCAGCATCTTCCACATAAGATACGAGGCCTCGAGACCTGCATTTCCTAAGTCATGCCCCTCCTTATTTCTTCCCTTCCCCCAGGAGAAATTCTTCAGGTATTCTTGCTCACCTCCTCCTCTGCATATGGCCTACGTATCATTCCTATACTCTTCTTAATATCAACCTTCTCACAAAGGAGAACGCAGGCTTTAGCTAAATGGACCTCCGTCCCTTCTCTCTGTCTAGAGTGGTTTTTAGATCGGTTGTGCACGAAGCTTACTTTCTGCCCCCAGTGGGAAAGGAGCAGAGGTTCAGCTCAGAGCCGCCAGGGTAAGAAATAGTTTCTGCCCCAAAGTTAGGAAAGGAGCAGAGGTTTGGCTCAGCCTCTGCAGCAAGATGTCTGGTTCATCAGCCATCTGGGGTGTGGTTAAGGAATCAAGGGGTGAATCCAGAAAGCCCATCTCCTAACGTCTAAGCTATTTCTTCCCCACGGGGACGCCCTGGGGCAAGTAGGTGTCTGGAGGGTATTATTCAGTTGGTGGATGAGACGTTGGACCCCAATAAATGATTATCCCTCTATCTCACTCTCCTTTCAGAATAATGGGCAGTGCATGCAGCATCCCAATTAATAACCTCTTGGGCTGCATCCTGAAAAATTGGAATAATCTGCCATCCACAGAACTGAGAAAGAAAAGTTGATTTCTTACTGTAACACTGCTTGTCCTCAATGTAAATTGGAAGGTGGAGAAGGATCTTTTAGATTAGATCTTTTTTGTAAAAGAGAAGGGAAATGGTCTGAAATTCCTTATATCTAGCTATTATGGCTCTATATCAGGACAAGGCCGTGAGGAAAGTTTGCAAAGTGTGTTATTTTAGGGCAGAATTAAGATAGAAGACAGAATTTTCCTTTCTGTCTCAGGAAAAGAACTTCTAAATCTTTTCCTCAACTTTAAATAAAAAAATAAATATTGTTTCAAACCTGAATATGTTTAACATTTTGCTTTCTTAAGGTCAACCCTCCCCCCAAAATATCTTTTTATTCCAAACAGCCGCAAAAATGTATTTTCACTTTATAAAAATTAAGTGCTAAAAATAGCTAAATTCATTTAATAAATTATAAACTGCATAAAAAATGTTCAGCATTATAATTAAACAATTGCATTGTTTCACTCTAATGCTTCTCTCAAAGTGTTTGTATAAAGTACAAATCAGAATTCATCTTCAACAAAAATAGACTTTTAAAAGAAGCAAGACAAGCATACAAGCTATGTTCTACCTGTTAATGTGACCCTAGCTATGTAAAAAAAAAAAATAATAATAATAATAAAAGCAAGCCTCTGTTTTAACTAAAGTATTTAGCAAATATGTTTCAGCTTTAAGTAACTCTAGTCTCCCAAGGAATGTTACCCATGTTCCCAAAGTGGCAACTATCTAATTCTAATAGTCTCTGTACTATCCCCTCTCTGTTCTATATGTTATCTCTATTGTCAGAGTACATCTAAAAAGGACGTGCCCATCTGTGAAATATTTGGAAAAGCTCAATCTGGGTTACTGTAACAGAGAAATCAGGATTTAAGGGATGATTCTGATTACTGAATCATTATATAAATATTCCTTTTTGCTTTCTGGCATATTGGAGTAGAGAGAGGGAAATACTTGAAATCTCTGAATTGTAATCCGGCTACCCTGATTTCTGACAATGACTGTACAGCTCTTAGCTTCTGCCTCTGTGATTGTAAAAATCTTGTGATAATGATCTGTACCCAGTTATCCAGTTTTTCAACTTGAGAGTCTTGTCATCACTAAAGACAGCCCTTAATGTTTATTAACGAAGGGTCTTGGGTCAGCCCAAAACTAACCCACCCCAAATCTGAAGTTATCTTCATAACCGAGACTGGATCTAACTAAAGCGGGCCCTCCTGACATGAGCAGTAGCTTAGACTTTAACCTACAAGGCACCTATACCTCATTCTGCCATTTTCTTACACATATTCTGTGACTAAGTATAATCAATCTGTGCATACGCAATAATTAAATCACATCTAATTACATCATCTGGGGCCACTATGCTCATTATCCTAAACTCTGATCATCTTTTTCTGTATCAGAACAACTGGAGTTTGGGGAGACAGATTTTGGGCCTTGAGGCCATCTGCTCTCCTACTATGTGCCTAGTAATAAACTCTTTCTCTCATTGAAATCCCGGTGTCTCAGAAATTGGTTGTTGAGCATGTCGGGCAAAAGAATCCACAGCCTCTGTCCAGTATAATTACTAAAAGTGGCACCCTGGGCACCAAAACTCCTGATTCAACTGCATACCAGTACATAGGATGGCTGTCTACCTTCAAATGGGACCAGAACAGAATAAATGCACAGGGGGGCAAAGCAGCTCTAAGCGAGCCAGAGCATACTTGCCTCTCCCCAAATGCTATTGCTTCCTCATTTCTCAACATTGCAAGTGTAAACATGTAACTCCCATTCCGTTACTAAGGGACTTGTATGGAAGAGATGGCAGAAAGAGTGTACGCGTGGTGGGATGGGGTGGATTGTAACATAGTAATATTTTCCAATATCCCCCAATCCTCTTTTGGGAGGGAAATGAAGCTTGATAAAATAGGACAACTTTAAGTCCCTGGTTTCTTATTCAGCTCTGAAAGAGTTAATAGACAATTCCAAGTCCCTTGTTTCTTACCTAGCTCCAAAGGAAACAATACAGAGCTGCAAACTTCCTGGGACAAAAAAAAATCTCTCTAAAGCCCCCAACTCACTAAAACCTTTCCAAAGCATAAAAGCTTGTAGAATTCTGGGCCTAAATCAAACTCTTAGTTAATGATAGGAAGCACAGGGTCATCAAGATTGTTAACCATTTGCCTAAAGACAAATTTTAGGTATGTGACAACAAACCATGAATTCTGCTAGCCATCTCCTCCTAGAACAAAGAAGACACCTAGTATTCGAAGGCTACTAAGGAAACCTGCTACCTCCAAAACTTAATCTATAAAGTAAGCTGGCCCACTCCACTCAGTGCATGTTCCTCCCTTGGGCATGTCCACATTAACCTCTCTAACATGTACTCTGTCTTTTAATAAGCTTCTCTTTTATTAAACTTTACTTATGCCTAAAAAAAGCTGACTGACAGTAAAAGAGCTGAAATGGAGAAGGGAAGGGGCAGGAATTGGTGGTGCAATCAGGAGAGAGTCCTTGAGAAAAGCAGGAAATGGGACATGTAGAGGAAATCCACTGAATCATTTGCCAAATACTTCTTTGGACACTGTCTTCCAAACTCACAGAAGTGACTCTAGCTGTCTTGTGTCAGCTGCTTGACCTTGCTACCCACCTCAGGCCCCCATAGCTGCCTGGTCCAGCTGACTCAAGAAGAGTCGTGACATATCTTGGTTGCCAACTCAATAATCATTTTCCTACCAACCTTACTTTGCCCCAAGAGCCTCTCTCCCACCACAGAACCTGAGAACACCAGATACTCACTTCTCCAACTTCCCATGCAGCTAGGATATGGTCATATGACCTAACCCTGACCAATGGGACCTGAAGAAAACGTCTATTGATGGCTTCCAGGCAAGAGTTTCCTTCCTAAAATAGGAAAAGAGAATCACTCCTCTTCCTGCCTGTGAACATGTGTAGACATGACGTCTAGGGCTGCAGTGGCCACTTGGTGACCACAAGGGAACTAACCTGAAGATGAAAGCCAGTACACTGAGGAAGGCAGGTAGAAATGGGAAGCATCTGGGTCAGCTGATGTTTGTTGAGTCCTGAACAAACACCCTGAATCACCCCTACCTCTAGACTTCCTGCTATATAAGATAATAATAGCCTATTTTTAAAGCAGCTTCCAGTTTGTATTTTATTACTTGTACCTGAAATGTACCTCAATGTTAAAAAGACCAATCAGGTGAGCACGTGAAACAACTGGAATGCCCATACCTTGCTGGTGGGTATGTAAAATGGTTTAACCATTTGGGGAAAAGCTGTGGCCATTTCTTATGAAATGAAAAGTACATCTATCCTACGACCCAGCAATCCCACTCCTAAGTATCTACCCAAGAAAAATGAAAACATACAGCCACAAAAAGACTTGCAAAAGAATATTCACAGCAGCTCCATTCACAAGATCCAAAACGGAAACAGTCCAAGTATCTATTAATAGAAAAAGAGATAAACAAATTCTGATATATGCATACAGGGAAATACTGTCTAGCAATTAAAATGAATGAATTACTAAAATATGCAACAACATGGATTAATTTTAAAAACATATTAAGTTCTGAAATGGGCAAAACTATTTTACGGTGGAAAAAACTAGAATTATTATATGGTGGAAAAAGCTTCTGAGGGGGTGGAGGTAGGAATTTTGATTTACTAGTAAGGACCATGAAGGAACTTTCTAAGGTGACGATAATGCTCTGTATCTCAAGTGGGGTGTGGGTTGCACAGATGTATACATTTTTTTCAGACTCATGAATGAATTTGTGCATTTCATTACAGGTAAATTGTGTCTCAAAGGGGGAATATAAAAAACAGCAAATAAATATTGAACTCTTAGTTAATGATATGCATGCTGAATTTTTAGAGGGAAATGTGCTGATGGCTGCACATCACTTTGAAATACATAAAAAAATAATAAGGTGGATACTTGGATGTGAACTGACTTGCTCAAAACATGATTGTGTTAAGCTATTAAATGAAGTCTACTCAAGCAGACCAGGGCTAATGGACTTCTTACAGACCCTAGAAATATTCACTGATGGGGGTAGGTGTACAGACCAGGGTAAATGGAGGGCAAGATTCTCAATGGTCACCCTTACAGAGATACTGGAGGCAAAGCCTCTGCTGCCTGGAACTTCAGTACAGAGGGCAGAACTAGTTGCCTTCCTAAGACACTTACAGCTGAGTGCAGGACAGAGAGTCACCATGTACACAGACTCAAGGTATGCTTCTGCCATTTTACATCCTCAAAGGGCAATTTGGAAAGAGTATGGTCTGTTAACCACAGCCAATGAGGGCCATAGGCATGTAGATCTAATTCTACCATTGATAGATGCAGTAATACAACCCCAAGAATTGCTGTTGTCCACTGCAAAGGACATCAATCCCCACAGAGTAAAGAAGCTATGGGAAATAGGCTGCCAAAAAGACAGCAAGAGAAGCAGCTCAAGAAGTCTTCCCAGGAACGATTACTATTGTTTGTAATCATAGTCAAGAGCACCCCCTATTGCCAAAAGTGAGCAAGATCCTGAACTCCTAAAATTTGGAAAGCTCCAGCACACAAAGATTTAGCAAGGGCAAAGGAATGAGGAGTTACTATCTTAACAGACAAAGGCTGGCTTAGGAGGGGAGAAGATTATGAGGACTATCATAAACTCCTTGTTCTGGAGAACTTGGTTAAACCTGTTATAACCTATTTTCATCAAATAACTCATTATGGATGAGAGACTCTCTTCCAATAGATAAATCAGTTTTCGGTAGGTCCCAACAATACAAAATGTAACCAATCAATGTATAAGCTGTGTAAAGGTCAATTCCCACTCCTGCCCCAAAGTTCCTCTGTTAACCAAAGGTGTACCACACAGGGGTTTAGGTGGTGGGATGCATTGGCAAGTGGATTTTACATTCATGCTGAAAGTCCCTGGAAAACTGAAGCATTTGCTAGTATTTGTAGACACTTGTCCTGGATGGGTAGAAGTCTTTCCTTTTCAGAATGAAAAGGCACAAGAAGTCACTAAATGTTTAAAGAAATTATTCCTAGATTTAGACTTCAGATTTCTATTCAAAGTGACAATAGACACTTTTGTGGCAAAAATCATTAAAGTTGTCTTAGGATTGTTGGGTATCGACCTATACTTGCACTCTGCCTACAGGCCATGGTCCTATAGGAAAGATGGAAAACATGAACCTAACTTGAAAAGAAAGCCTGGCCAAAATCTGCTTAGAAACTCATTTAAAGTGGGATAAAGCTTTGCCTGTTGCCCTCCTCAGGATAAGAGTAACACTCCAAAGCAGGTTAGGTTTAAGTCCTTATGAGAAGACATTCGGAGGGTCATTTCTAAAGGTTGAATATGTAGGTAACGTGCATCCCAGCTCAGAATTAGCTACAATTCAATACATAAAGTCTTTAGGTGCCACTTTGACTGAAATTAATAATTAAGCCTCTAATCATCTTAAGTTCCCCACAGGTACCCCTTATAATAATTACCAGCCTGGAGATTAGGTCTGGCTCTGCATTTGGAAGGAAGATGTCCCCAGGCTCAAGAAAATCCTAAATAGCAGGGAATAAAGCTCTGGATTCACCACTACAGTCAAGCCACAACCATGTTCCAGGATGGAGACATCCCTCCTATTAGCCAGAAAGCTGCAGTAACAGTGGACCCATTCCCCAGTGATCCAGAACATAACTATACTTGTGAACCTCTGGATGGACTCAAGTATTTGTTTAGGAAGAAATCTTCCTAGTCAAATTGGTTATGATGTTCCGTGCTTTCTATTTTTCTATGGCTTTAATGTGTCCTTTAGTAAGAAAAATAATCTCTTCTTGCAATGGGCCTAGTCATATTCTGCTTCCATGAACTGGTCTATCTGCTGGATTTGCAGCCCAGTCCCCAGCTCTAGTGTCTGTGGCTTGCCATAGTGGCTATCCCTGTTATAGGGGACAGACTGGATGGCTCTCAAAGCATTAAAAATTGAGAAGCAGGGGAAGCACAGTGTGTTAAGCACTGATGCCATCACCAGAACGGATCCTAGTCACTTGCCAGTAAAGTTAACCCAACCAGGACTTTGTCTGGCTTTCTCTGACAAAACCACTAACAAAGCAGCGCTATGTTATTCTTATCATTTAGAAAAAGGGGGGGAAATTTTACTGTTCAACTCTGAGATAGAATAGTTTGGCTTTACCCTGGGATATGGGAGACTCAGCCAGAAGGCTCCCCTTTGTTAGGACAAGAAAAATCATTCCCAGTGGCACAGACCTTCCTTGATATGCAAAATGGAACATTAACACTCTGAAAACTGTAAAAAGATCATGACTTTATTAGCTTATGACTGGCATGAAACTGATTGGAACTAGAGACCTGGAATATATTGGGTCACCCTAATGGAACCCAATGGATCTGCAGATCTAATTTATGCCCCTAGCTCTCACCTGGATGTATAGGACGATGCACTCTAGGGTTACCTTAGGCTCAAGGAATAACTCATAGTAAGCTTCCTCACAGCAGCTAGTTTACCCCTGTTACAAGCCCGATGGACTCGCTCTTTTCCACTGGATGGTCACCTAGCCATGGTTTTTGTCCCATCTATAGGAGTTCAAAATGTAATTGCCAAGGTAGATGCATTAAACACCTTTGTTGCCCAGACATTAAATGACAGCTAACATTGTCATATAATATTGTATAATTCTCATAAATGCAGAAATGGTTTTAGTACTGCTTTGTAAAGCAGTACTACAAAACAGAATGGCCACAGATATCCCCACTGCCTCACAAGGGAGAACCTGTGCCATAATCAAAATAGAATGACAGGGGTCTAGATTGTAAGCTCTTATAGCAGAAACATTTAGTCCAAAGGGGTAAATACTATTTCTGGATTTTGAGAAGCTGTTTTATATATCTATAACCTGGTATTCGGAGATAACAAAGCCTATCAGATCAGGATTAAAGTAATCTAGAGCACAGGGATAAGGGAGACTTGTCTATATTTTTAGAACAGCACCTACTCTTTGAGACCAAAGGAAGGAAGGTTTATTTTGTCTGGAACCTAAATTTTCTGTAGCACATAAGCTAACTCAACCTGACTGGATAGCTCATTGAACAACTGAAACACAGGGAACCCAGAGTAAGAATGAGGGCCTTTAATCCTGTATAGCTTAATGTAATGCCTGGATATAGGCTAAAATATATTAAGGAGATAATCAAAAAGTATTGGCAAGGTCCCTTGGGGGATGGGAGAAAAAATATGGAATTATTAAACTTTACCATCAGGGAATCCCCTAATACTGTCTCAAACATTAGGGGCATCCAAATCGATAGGCCAAACCCTTGATCTTGAGGTTTACTCTTGTGAAGTTTATGTAGGTAGCAGAAAAGTTAAGCCTACCTATAGGTATGCCTAAGAGTTACTTCTGGAGGACAACTTTTTCTTGCTCAAATGTGGCCTCACTCTCTCTAAGCCCAATTCTGCAAGTAAAATCACTGCCCTCCCTGCTATGTGGGACATGACATCCAGGGGTGAAAGCCTCCCTGGCAATGTGGGAGATGACTCCCAAGGATGAGTCCAGTCCTGGCACTATGAGATCAGCAATTCCATATTGACCAAAAGGGGGGAAATTATCAGTATAAATTACTAGTATTTAATTATTAGTATTAATTACTAACAAATTATCAGTAGCTGAGAGAGTTTAAATTGAGTCGAGAGGCTACTCTGGAGGTCACTCTTACACAAGCTTCAGTTAGATATTGCTACCTATCATAATTTGCCAAATCCCAACCAAAACCATTCCAGCCAAGCCTAAGGAACACCTAGGGCAAGATATAAGATTCTATAAAGGCTCCATGCACTTGGGTAACTTTCCAGAAACCTACAACCTCCAGATGGGTCCCTGGACCAGATAAGTCCTAAAGCCTAGAGAGCCCAGCCTCTCCAGAACATCAGCTAGTACCATCTCCCTACCCCTTATTACTGACAGCCCCTTCCAACATGAAAAATTTACAATGGCCATAGCCCAAATACCCCTAAAGAGTGGGACAGAAAGATCAAAGGTGATGGAGTTATACAGAGAAGGTAGGGTTTAACAAATGAGTATGCTTGCTTTTTGAATCATTGTATTGATATTTCCTTTAGTCTCCAGTATCTTAGAGCAGCTAGGAATAAAAACCTAAAATTGAGGAAACGTAACCCATCCAAACTCTGAAATCTGTTCTACAACTAATTGTTGTGTTGTGCTTTGAAATTTATTGTTTTTTAGTATACATGTTATTTTTCACAAAAAAAGAAAAAAGTCCTTTCTTAGCATCTCTGGGGCGTTACTCTCTAACCCCTCTCTCCTGGTGTTTCTGTCTTTCATCCTCTCACAGAAGATCCCAGCAGAGGATCCCAGAAGCTCAGAGAGGTGGTTACTGGAACCCAAAGCTGAAAGCAACAAGACAGAGGAGCAAAGGACAGCAGACATCATCATTGCCTTCCCACATGACAGAGGAATCCCAGATGCCAGCAGGCTTTCTTCAGAGAAGGTATCTCTCTCTCTCTCTCAGTGCCTTAAATTGGACATTTCTATGGTCTTAAAACTTTAAATTTGTGACCTAATAAATCCCCATTGAAAAAGCCAACCCACTTCTTATATATTACATTCCAGCAAGTTTAGCAAACTGAAACACTGGAACTGTAATTTTCCTGCTTGTTATATCTTTTTCTTGTCCTTGTCATATGTCTCTTGCACCTATATACTCAAATTATAACTCAAATATGTGTAGAATCCTTTTTGTTTTCCCAAACCCCACTAAGAGCAATTCGTTTGCCCCTGAAGTCAATCAACAATATCTGCAAGTTACAAGCCAGAATTTCACCAGACAACCCCCCAATGGCATCACCCCATTTCAACAGAACAAATGACGACCTGATTCCCAAGGCTGGAAATAGATACTATTTTAAGGGGGAAACTGTAGTATTAGAATTTTAAACGTAACCCTGAAACTGTAAATGTGCTATATACTTAAAATTTAGTCTCACAGAGAAGAAAAAGTAAGTTTCACAGAGAAGCAAAATGATGTGCACCCAGTCATGTACAGGTACTAAGCTAAGCTATACATTAATTACTCTTTTGTGTTTGTGTTCTCCTAGCCTTATTGCTCTGGATTTGGAGACACCAAGCACCATGTATCTTAAAGAATGTAATCCTAAAGGATATGGTAAATAACTGAGATAAGAAACTAATGAAGTTCTCCAAACCCCTACTAAATGTTATATGTTACCCAAGATGATTTTGTCTCTATTTGTATAAAAGCCACAAGAAAAATCACTATGGGGAGGCAGATTTGGGAGTGGTCCCCTGTCTTCCAACCAATGTAGACAAAGCCTCATTTTCCTTCCCAGCCACATTCGGTGTGCCAGTACATTAAGCCACGCCAAAAGATGAACCCAGATTTGGGTGGTCTCGTCTGGGAGTGACAGAGAAATATGTGATAAAGCAAGTAAAGTTGAGTATTAATAGTAGAATCTAGGTGGCTGGGAATATGGGAATTCACTGGGAAATTCTTTCAGTTTTTCTGCATGTTTAAAATGTTCATGTAAAAAACGTTGGGGAAAGAAAGCATTAATAGACTGAAAAATAAAAAGAGGAAACAGAACAATCAGATTCTCTTGCCTGGGAATCTAAAATTAATCAATGAGAGACACAGAGACTGAAAGATGTTGAGAGACGAATTATATTACTTGCAGTCCTCTAAAGAGAAGGTCCAAGTGATAGATATTTTGACTGGGAAGGAGGAGGAGAGACCAGAACAGTTTTATTGCAAGGCTGTGCGCAGGTGGGCAGATGCTTAAGATGGTGACAGCACCGAGAAGGGGAAGGGATACAGCTCACATAGGATGGTTGGCAGGAAGTAGGGAAAGGGAGCCAGTGGGTTTTCTTTGTCCAGCTTGGGAGCGGGAATTTGGCAGGTGTTTATTGGCTGGTTTAGAAGCAGGGGTGAGGGTGGGAGTGTGGGATGGGGGTTAGGGGGTGGGGATGGTTGCTAAGTGGGGAGTTATCACAAACTTGCAGCTGCTGGGGGTTGTAACTGCCAGAGGGCGGATGCTGAATGAGGGGAGTTATAGCGGGAATGCAGTTGCTAGAGGGGGATGTAAGGAAACTCATGTGATTGCTGTGTGGGCTGGGGCAGGTTTGGTTTTGCAAGGGACTTCCTGGAAGTTATGAGTGGGGGAAGTTCCTGGATTGCTTGCTAAGGGTCCGTTACTTCAAGGAAGAAAGGGTTCAGCCTAATACCAAGAACTCCTTAAATTACAGAACAGCTCTGGAATTTGCTCTCTCCAAAGCCTGATTGTTCAAATCTTCCTCCTATTCTCCGGAATACTCTACTTTTTTCCAGTAAATGTCCTGTTTGCTTAAACTAGACAGAGTCACCCGGGTTTTATATAACCACAAGAACTTTCAATAACACAGCCGTCCAGGATCCCTGCCTCACCAGGAATCTATAACTCAAGAAGTGAAGGATGGGGAGGGGTTGTATGGAGAGCTTCCAGGGAAGAACTACGAATATATTCCAAACTATTGGTTGGAGACCCTTGATCTGTAGGAAACCCATTTGTAAGACAGAATTTACTAATTTTCTTTTTCTTCCTTCCCTCTCCCCCCTTACATCAGTGTCACATAGCTGGTGCAGGACTTCATGTAACTTCACGCCATCCATGTCCAAATTCAATGGCATTTGGCTTCTGGTAAAGATGTGGGCCATGTTCCATAAGTAGTAATTATGTGGGCTATGTTCTGTAAAACCATCTAATAAAGGCTTAGGTGACTGGTTTGGCAGCCAGAGATTAAGTGGCCTAGAATCAGTCCTTTAATCTACCAAGCAGAACGTTCTAAAGTAGAAGCTCACAGAATTGGCAATCAGGGAGCCCCGCCTCTGCATTCTTCCGTGCTGAAAGTGGATAGTCCTGGCCAGCCCTGAGGCAGGGTGACTTGTGCCCTAAAGTATGAATGAGCTCAAACCAGACTTTCAGGAGCCTGATGACAATAAAAACCTAGCCTGTCATCCCACACTCCCTTCTTATTTAAAAAGCCTCTTAATGCCCTATTTAGATGTTCTGGAATTACGGTCTACACAACACAGCACCATAGGATTGTAGTTGGCGACACTGGGGGGGGGGGGGGCACAGTGTCAATTTAGTGGGAGAACAGTGTCTACCAGCTCTGCTCTGGTTCCAAGGGGTTCTCCTCTACACACCTTCTCTGTCTTTCTCCCCAGGGCTCTCCCATCATACACTCTAGGTTTAGAGAGACAAAAGAGTATAATAGTTAAGAGCATGGTCTCTAAAGCCAGAATACCAGGGTTCATTTTCACAACTTTGCCATTCATTATTCATGTCATCTTGAGCAAGGAACCTAACCTTTCTGTGCCTCAGTTTCCCAATCTGTAAAATGGGGCTGATTTTACAGATTTTACAACATGCTTCATAGGGTTGTGGTGAGAATTAAATATTAACTCATTTAATACATGTTAAGTATTTGGGCCAGGTCCTGGCACTTAGGAATTACTTAATAAGGGGAAGCTTTTATTATTCTGGGCCTGAGTTAGTAAGAGAAAAGAAGAGAACACTTGAAAACTGATGATGACCCAAATGTAGTCACAACCAAATTCTCAGCATGAAAACTCCCTGGATAGGGATGGCATTATTTTCAGAGATGGGTCTGCTTTTTAGGAAGTTTAACATTTAGAAGAGGCACAAGCCACATCTGGACTTACATATGCAATCATGAGTGCAGCTGAGAAGAGCAAATACTCCACAGGGATGGACTGACTAGGCTGCACTGTTTTGGCACTTCTCCTTCTACATAAACAAAAATATGTAGCATAAATAGATAAGAAAGAATGTCAAAATTGAGGAAACCCAATTTTTATCTAGGGAAAAAACAAGACTTGGAAATTTAAGGGGGACTTCCTAGGGTTTCTCATACATAGTAAAGAGTTAATCAAAGCTTTCTAATGGACACTGAGTACCAAAAGAAGGCAAGAAGCCTTTCCATGCTTGAAAGAAAAAATAAGCAAAGGTGCACTTAGTTTATAGGGACCTTTGCTTAAGGGAATTCAAAATTTTATACCAATTATCTATCTGGGCCTCGGCCTGCAAATGCAGGCTGTGCTCTGTACAACCACAAGGGTTACCATTAACACAGGCAATAAAATGACCTCCAAATTTGTCCAGTTCACAATCTATGCAACTGTATCATGTAGGAGACAAGGAAGCAAAAGAGGTATGATGAAGCCAAGCAATGGTACTTGGGACCAGGGCCCAAAAGTACACTGAAGGGCCAAAGCTTAGTCCCAGTTACAATAAAAAATAGAACCCACTAATGGAAATCCAGGTTAGCAGAGATTTCTCTTGTCCCCAAGCAACTTGTTAAACTGCGTGACTCTGGGTCTAATTCTATAGAGTTTCCCCTTCCAGATTCCTAAAGTATAACTTCTTTGATGAACAGAAGTGGTTCTGCTGCCACAAAACTTGGGCCAGATTTGTAAGATATTTCACTGCTATGAACTGGTAAAAATCTTGGAGAGTCCAAATAACCACACTCAAGAGTTTCTTTGTAATAAATGTGCTTTCCCATTTAGGCTTCTACCTAACAGAAAAGCTACAAGTCAAAATTATGAAAGGGAAGAGGCAGATGAGAAAATGATTAGTAAGTGGCAATACTCTCACTGAAGATCAAAAACAGCATAGAGCATATATTGGCCTAATTATAAGCAAAATCTGTTACATATATGATCTATAGATTGTATATATACAACATATAGTATATTGATACTATATACAGAGAGAGACAGAGAGTACTCTTAGAAAATTTGTCCATCCAGTCCATTAAACAAATAGAAAAAGAAAGAAATTGAGAAATAACCGTTCAGAAACAATTGCCCATTCTTGCACTTCATTTCTGTTCTCTTGACACACCCTAATCCTTGTTCCAACTACTTGCCACATACCCGAATTCTAGAGTTGCCTAGTAACTTGTTCAACATTCACTCATGCAAAAAATATTTACTGAGCACTAATTATACTGCAGTGAAGGATCTCCTACGCAAGTGTAACTAAGAAATTAGGATTTACAGGATAATTTTGATTACTGAGACATTATATAGATATTCCTTTGTCACTTTCTGGCATATTGGAGTAGACAAAGGGAAATACCTGAAATCTCTAAATTGCAATCCAGCTGTCTTGAGCTCTGATAATGATTGTATAGCCTTTATCTTGTGCTCCTGTGATTGTAAAAACTTTGTGACTAACCTTCATTTGTACTCATTTATCCAGTTTTTCAACTTTAGAGTCTTGTAATCACTAAAGACAACCCCTAATGTTTTTTCACCTTTTAAAATTTTTTATAATAATAAAAATTAAAATTAAAAAATTTTATGTAGACATAACACTTACATATATGCTATGATGATTCTGGCAAAAAAAATCAGAGATACTAAAAATATTCTTAAGTTTTAAAAATAGTGTGGAATAGGTTTCAAGCATCAACATTCTACATGAATGTAAGCCCCTGATTTAATTCCATGATTTTATCATACCAGAAACATGGTTGGTTTTAAAATTTTTAACAGATATTGGTATCATAACACACTGGCTTATTAATAATTAAGGCATTTTGCAAGCATAGTAAATCTCAGTGCAGACAAACAATGTTTAATATTGCTTATGTGCTATGTTTTAATCTTTCAGTCTTTTCAACATAAGAAAATAGCTGCAACATTAAGTGTTTTCTTATAAAATACAATCTTAAAAAGTTAATGATGATTGGTCTTCGTGGTTCCTAGCAATAAGTCCTGTCTTATTTTTTTCACATAGTATAAATTATATTCTTATGCAATATGCAGGATTGCATTAAGACCCAGTAGTTCTTAAACAACGTCACCAAATAACCATATAAATCCCAAATGCAGAACAATCTTCTTAGTGCACTTTCACCTCATTGAAGTTGAAGCTGCTCCTTTTGGATATTTTCCACTTCAGTGTGAAGCAGATTATCAAGAATTTCATCAGTGGTTTCATTATATGGCTTTTTGAAAGAAAAAAAAAAGGTTTTGATTTCTTTCACAGTTCTCAGACGACATTTTTTTGGAGATCAGATAGTCCAGGGATATTGTGAATAACCAAGCACTCTTTAGTAGATGAAACCTCTCACAATTGCAATAAACATCTACATCCTTCGCTATACTGCCAGTATATCCTGGAACCAAAGTAAGATGGCTTTGCTGTTCTCACAATCCACTTAACTGTTGTTTTAAAATTTGAATATTTCCGTTAGTTATAATTTCTGTTTTGGATGATAGTTCTGACTACCACCTTTTTGTGACTGCTTGAAGCCAGTTTAAACCAACCATTACATATTCTTCAAATTTGCTTTTAAGTAGTGACTTTACTAGAGGCAACAAGCCTACACAGCAGCCAAGTGAGATGTATTGTTTTCCTTCCTGTAAACTGTTGGTGAGCACACGAAGGCAATCCACCACAACTCCAAGATCTTCTATCCTCACCAAATAGGCCGCAAGTTCACTTATACTTCTCTTTCTTCAGAAAGTTAAAGTTACATTCAATCCCAAATTCCAGCTGAACAAAACTTGCGCCATTGTTTCATAGTCCTGAGAAACTTCTGTAAAAAAACACTATTACAGAGACCTGGGTTTGATTTCTGGTGCCTGCCCACGCAAAAACAAACAAACAAACAAAACTATATTTTGATGATGGGCTTTCTGTCTGTGAAGAACCAGAATTATTGGCGTTAACCAAATATGTTTGACTATCAAGGCATGATTTTTCAGGCAGGTGGACAGTACAAGCCATTTCATTTTCTTTATTTGCCATGACATAGCCCCCACTTCTAAGCAACTGTTTTTTTCTGTAACAAGGATTTGGAAAAGGACGATGAACTTTCTTTCTGCAATTTATCACCTTATGTGGTTTATCTGGGCTTTTCATAGTTTGTCCAAATGTTCTATTAATGTAAGCAGCCAACTGCTTTGGAGATTCCTTAACCTCCTTCATGTTCTTATTATTAATATTATTATCAATATTATTACAAAAATTCTATTTTTAAACATTGTGGGTTTCAGATGCCATAATCTCTTAAATACCAGCACCTCATGCTACCATAGCGCCTCAGTTCAGATTACAATGAAGCGCACCCAGCAGCCTAAAGCTGCCTCGGATCCTGAGCCGGGCTGCACCCCTAATGTTCATTAATAAAGGGTCTTGGGTCAGTCCAGAACTAACCCACCCCAAGTCCAAAGTTATCTTGACAACCGAACTGGATCTAACTAAAATGGGCCCGGCTGACGTGGGCAAGAGCTTAGATTTTGAATTTTAAGTCATCAGTCCTCATTACAATAACTAAAAAATCACATCCATCATCACATTAAGGTCATCATTTTTTTACATATGCTCTCTGATTAAGCATGTCACCAATCCATGCATGCTCGGTATTTAGGTCACTCTGGTTGCATCATCTAAGGCCACTGTGCTCATTATCCTAAACGCTGCCCATCTTTTTACTTTCTTTAATTTTTTTCCCATCTTTTTATATATATATATTTTTTATTGATAAATCTTCACACACATACATTCCATATACAATCAATGGCTCACAATTTCAGCACATGGTTGCGTATTCATCACCATGATCATTTTTTAGAACATTTGCATCACTCCAGAAAAAGAAATAAAAAGAAAAATGAAAAAACTCATACACCCCATGCACCTTATCCCTCTCCTCTCAATGACCACTAGTGTTTCCGTCGATCCAATTTATTTTACTCTTTGTCCCCCCATTATTTATTTATTTATTAGCCACATCTTTTCACTCATCTATCCATACCCTGGATAAAAGGAGCAAGAGACACAGAGTTTTCACAATCATACAGCCACATTGTAAAAGTTATATCTTTATACAATCATCTTCAAGAATCAAGGCTACTGGAATACAGCTCAACAGTTTCAGGTACTTCCCTCCAGCCACTCCAATATACCATTAACTAAAACGGGATATCTGTATAATACATAAGAATAACCTCCAGGATAACCTCTCAATTCTGTTTGAAATCTCTCAGTCACGGAAACTTTATTTTGCTTCATTTCTCTCTTCCCCCTTTTGATCAAGAAGGCTTTCTCAATCCCTTCATGCTGGGTACTGGCTCATCCCAGGATTTCTGTCCCACATTGGCAGGGAGATTTACACCCCTGGGAGTCATGTCCCACGCAGAGAGGAGGGCAGTGAGTTCACCTGCCAGGTTGGCTTAGAGAGGCAGGCCACATCTGAACAACAAAAGAAGTTCTCTGGGGGTGACTCTTAGGCATAATTTTAAGTAGGCTAAGCCTATCCTTTGGGGAATAAGTTTCATAGGGCCAAACCCCAAGATCGAGGGCTCAGCCTATTGATTTGGTTGTCCCCACTGCTTGTGATAATATCAGAAATTCTCCAAATAGGGAAGTTGAATATTTCCTCCTTTCTCCCCAGTCCTCCGAGGGGACAAATACTTCTTTATTCACTGTTCAAATCACTCTGGAATTTATCAAGGCATCACGTTAACCTGGACAAATCAATAACATCTCTCACCCTATTCAAGATTCCATGTACTTATGGTATTCAACTAAACTGACCATAAAAGTTAAATTAGGAAATACACTACCCAAAATATAAATTTTGCACCAAATAAATGTATCCACCTTTGGTCTCACACAGAAGTTGAAGTATGCAAATATGGACAATATCATCCTTTACCCTGTATTCTGATTTACCTTAGTCCATATTGAGATCAGCTTCATTCACATCTCTAGCCAAAGTTTTATCACTTTTTCAACTTTTTAAACAGTTCCTGTATGGGGTACTGCTGATTTTCATAGCTTCCGAGTTCTAACTCTGAGCCTCAAGTGTCACATAAATACCTGAGGTTTCTGGGATCGACCACGTTATAAAGAAACAGCTCAGTATCTCAAAATTTAGAAATAACAGTTACAACTCCTGAATATATCTGATTGCTATAAAAGCTTACAATCTAGGACCCTTTACAGTAGCCCCAACCTGATAACCCATGTTCTCGACTTCAGTTCACCAAGTGTTTATATTACGGCTAGTCCATATAATTGAGGAATGGTGATACTTGTCTTTTTGTTCTTGACATTTCATTCAACACACAGTCCTCAAGGTTCATAACCTAGCTGCATGCCTCACAACTTCATTCCTCCTTGTAGCGCTGAGTAGTCCATTATATGTACACACCCTAGATCCCCCTTCCATTCCTCAGTCATTTTACCCTTAGGCCACCTTCAACCATTGTAGATTGCAAACATTGCTGCCAGAAACACCAGTGTGCAAAAGCCTTTCCAGGTCCCTACACTCAGTTCCTCCAGGTAGATGCTGAGCAACTGCCCATCTTTAATGCTGTAAAACTGTCAGAATTACTGCAGTTCATAGAGGCAGATTTTGGATTGATAGGCCATGTGATCTCCTGTTATGTGCCTAGTAGTAAACTTCTTTTCTCTTTGAAACCCAGGTGTCTCAGGAATTGGTCACTTGAGCTCATCAGACTAAAGAATCTACTGCCTTTGTCTGGTAACCCAAGAACAGCAGCAGGCTGGGAGGTGGGGAGTTAGGTTCTTGAGTCAGAAGTAGGGCATTAGCCTGTATGTGTGGCTGAATTCACCTCAGTTAAATGTGATTCCAAAATATCATGCTAAATGCTGGATATAAAGCAGTGAACTGTATACACAGGGTCCCTAATCTCATGAAGGTTTCATTATAATAGAAGAGACAGACATTAAACCATCAACCCAAATAAAAATATAATGACAAACTATGACATCCTTTATGAAAGAAAAATTGAGACTGCTGAAAGGGGGAAGGAGTGTCATGGAAAGACAAATAGAAATTACCCAGGTACAATTAAGAAGGATTCCAGATGGAGACAGCAGCTTGTGCAAAGTCCCCAAGGCAGGGAAGGGTTTGTATTCAAGGAGCTGAAAAAAGGCCAGAAGGGCTGTTAAATAAGGAGTAAGAGAGAGGGAGATACAAGAGGAGGCAGGAGAGCTGGCTGACCCCCACATGCGCTATCATTATTATACTATGTGAAGGAAAAACACAGTCCTTAGTTCTCTCCACATCTCCTGTTCACGTGTATTCTAGTTATTGCACGTCAACTGGAGGAAAACGAAATTCTTTTAAGAAAGTCAAGTTAAGAAGAAGCATTTCAGCTATTTCCTTACATAAGAGAGCAGCTTAAAAATATTTCTGTTCATGCAGTGAGTATTTCTTCAGAGGGTAGCTTGAACTTTCAAGGATATAAGTTGCTTCAGAGGTAGACTCTTCCTACAACAAAAGCAAATCCAGGTATTGCTTAGGCAATCTCTCTCTCTTTTTTTAAAATTTTTAGGTATAAAACCAAACAACATACAAACACGAACATTCTTAACATATAAACATTCTATATTTGGTGTGCAATCAATGGCTCAAAATATCATCACATAGTTCTATATTCATCACCATGATCATTTCTTGGAACATGTGCTTCACTCCAGAAAAAGAAATACAAAGAAAAAACTCATACATAACACACCCCTTACCCCTCCCTCTCATTGACCACTAGTATTTCCCTCTACCCAATTTATTTTAACATTTGTTCCTCCTATTATTTATTTATTTTTGATCCATATTTTTTACTCATCTGTCCATACCATAGATAAAAGGAGCATCAGAACAAGGTTTTCACAATCACGCAGTCACTTAGGCAATATCTTTCATACTCAAAAATATAATACAGATTATAATAAAGATCAATGATACCCAGATATATGGTTTTACATGCAAAAGGTCTGAGAATCCCAAATACACTCTATATGTGGAGTTCACCATATATAAATGCATGCACACACACATGTATATACATGCACACACACACACACACACGTATATATATTACATTTTAAATGGATTCCCTTAGTTGTAGGAATTAACAAAGCAAAGCCAACACTTTGCAGAGAGGATTGATTGCCTGTGCTTAGAGAAATCAATCTATTCATTTGTAAGTGCCGTCTAATAAATCTAAGATATGCCAGATTTTATATAAGTGAAGATGACCAACTCGACTACATGGTATAGTTAAATCTAGCATTTGGAAGCACTGTTAAACCCTCACTTGAATTCTTTTGACATCAAAAGGTCTCTTGGCTAAATGCTGTGCATCTGCAGTAGACACAAAATACTGGGTATACCTTCCTATGGATCATAAACACTCCCTCCACCCCTATAAAAGTCAAACAGCCAAAAACACCTTATTAAATTTTAGAAAAACTTTCTTCCATGTTGTCACTTTATACAAATCCCAAGCACAGCTATATTCTTCTTGGATTGGGATCCCTGTGTGTTGTGCAAGAGAAGGGAAACGTGCTTTGAGCCTCTTAATCAGGCTTCTCTCAGTCCTCTGAAAGCACCATGCTCCCTCCCTCTGCAGGACCCTGCTTGATGCATGGTCTGCCCCAAGTTAGCTGCAACTCAGTCTTCTGATCTCAGCTTGAGGGTCTCTTCCTTGAGGAAGCCTTCCCTGTCTCCCAACCAAGACAAATACCCCCATCACCATCACACAATCAGGGACACCATGTGCCTTCCTTTGTAAGTATCATAATTTTACACTGATTTCTATGGTGACTTGATTAAGGTCTGTCTCCCCCACTAGACTGTAAGTTCCAGTTCCCATTATTTTTTTGTCAGAAAAGATCTGGTTTTATCAGAAGCTCTAACCTTGTTTCGGTGCTGCTGAGCTCTGTGGGATGTCAGAAGACTGCACACCCTTTCATGGATCTTTTCCCACGTGGATGGAGAACCAGGTCGGAACCTGCTCAAGAGATTAAACAGGGTGGAATATTATGTAGCTACTAAAAAGGATACTTACTTAGAATTTAGGACAATATGGGTCAATATTTAAAACTTGAGAAGTAAGGAAAAACAGCAGCAGACAAAATAGTATACATGGTGTGACTTCCCTATCTTTATTAAACCTAAACAAGAGAAAGCCATTGGGGTATAAAAACAAAAATAAGATGTTAAGGTTTGGTTAGAGGGTATAGTTATTAGTAATTTTTTTCTTTATACTTTACTGTGTTTCTCAGATGTTTTTCTAATGAATGAATACTATATTTACATTTTTAAATGTAATACAAACATTTTTTAATAAAAAAAAGTGTTTTCTACCACTAGGATTTTATCTTATATCTCTATTTTATATTTACTTTAGGCAACCTAGACCCAAACCATAGGTCTTACAGTGCCTTTCAGTTCCTCAAAAATGGAGTATTTTCTCCCTTCTATAGTGATTTTGCTAATACCGCCCCTCTACCTAAAATGTTGCTGCCCCCAATTCTCATCCCAATTGTTGTTAACTCCTATCCAGCCTTCATATCTCAGTTCAATTATCGACTTCTCATGAAGGTCCTTTTTGCACCCCCTCCTGTAGAGGAGGTCAGCTTCCCTGTTATATGCACCTGAAATTACATTTATCCCTCAATCATACCACTTCCCCCAGTGGATATTTTTAAATGATTTGTTTCATGCATGTCTCAGCTCCTAGAATGATGTTGCCATGAGGTCAGAAACTGTGCTGCTTTGGTTACTAGTGCATCCAAAGCCTAGCCTAGGGGTATTGCATACCGCAGAAGGTACTCAATTAACATTTGCTGAATGACTGAAAAGTACTAAATCCTAAATTATGAGATATATTCAAGCTACAAGTGTGCTAACAGTTTGATCGTGAAAAACCCAGACATTGTTTTCTAAAGATGCCTAAAGGATTTTAGCAATTTGAATGAAATAGTTTTCTTCAGTTAACGGACAATCAACATTGAAAATGATGGGAACACCTGGATAATCCAGCACACTGCACCACACTAAAGACCACCTGTGTGACTGTCCCTCTGCGGGGTTCTGCACCCACAGCTGGCCCACCCATCCCAGCTTCCTCTACAACAGGCATGCCCTGCTGGTTTCCATGGAGACAAAGCCAAGAGTATGATGGATCTATAGATATTCATTGCTAATCCCAGGAAAACAATTCACAGCAAATGAAGGAGTGTGTGTGTGGGGTGAGGGAGAGTCATCTTTTATCTAAAACACTTCCCATGTTTAAGAAAGTACTAGGCACATCATTTCTCTACTCCTTTAAGAATTTTTAAGAGTAAGGAGTAGAAATATTTCTAAGCTATAAATAAAGCTAGCATTTAAAAATAGTCATCAGCACATATATGTATGACCTGGTATTTCCCTGGAACTCTGGGTACCTGAGTGACACCTAAGGCTCAGAGTTGGAGTTCTGCAGTTCTAAAAGTCAGCATTGCTACATACAGCAACTGTTAAAGAAACTGAAAAAGAGGTCAGGCTTCAGTGAACATGATAGAAAGAGGTTGTATAGACCCATGTGTCCCACTGATTAACACTACAAACATAAATAAGTTGTTGCATGAACTACTTCAAAAGTATGATCCTCGTACAAAAAGTATGATTCTTGTACAAAGAGTTCAGGGTACAGAGAGAAAACTGCTATTGCATGCTATAGGCTATGTTTAACAGAGAAGCATCAACAGTACCTCAGTAATACCAGGGGTAAATAATGGAGGGAAAGGGACAAGAGTTAAGGGCAGGTTTAGATTTTCTATTTGGTGAGGGTGTGTTTATTGGTTACCTTTTTCTTGGGAACAATGAAATTATCTAAAATTGAAAGTGTGTTGATGGATTGTTGACTTCAGACATTATATCCATGATGCCTCACGAATGGAGGTGGCTGAAGGATGTATTGACTGAGAAGTACATTGGCAAACAATGGTATACATATGATCGAATATTGTGCTGCTATAAGAAGGAATGAAGTTGTAAGGCATGCAACGATGTGAATGAATGGCCCTTTGGGACACTGGTGAGGACAAATAAGCCAGAAACAAAAGAGCAATTATTGTACAGTCTCCCTTAGGAAATGCTTATAAGAAAACAGGAGCCTAGACTGTAAACTCTTATAGCAGTCACATTTAATCTGGAGTGCTAATTATTATTTCCAGATTTTGAGAGGCTGTTTTATAAATGTATAACCTGGTATTTAGAGATAAGAACGAAGCTAATCAGGTCAGAATTACGGTATTTCAGAAAACAGGGGTAAGGAAGATTGTCTATATTTTAGAACCTTACTTACTCTTTGAGACCAAAGGAAAAACATTTATTTTGTCCAGAACCTAAATTTTTTGTAGCACATAATCTAACTCAACCTGTCTGGATAGCTCATTTAAACAATGGAAACATAGGGAGCCCAGATAAGGGTCTTTAATCCTGTATAGCTTAATGTAATGCCTGAATACATCCAAGAATATATTAAACAGATAATCAAAAAGTATTGGAGGGCGGGCCGCAGTGGCTCAGCAGGCAAGAATGCTTGCCTGCCATGCCAGAGGACCCGGGTTCGATTCCCGGTGCCTGCCCATGTTTAAAAAAAAAAAAAAAGAAAGACGAAAAAAGTATTGGAAAAGCCCCTTGAGGGATGGGAGAAAAAATAGAGAACTATTAAACTTTACCACTAGGGAAACTCCTGATACTGTGTCAAACACTAGTATCTATAGGCCAAGCCCTTGATCTTGAGGCTTACTCTTGTGACGCTTATGTATGTTGTGTACCTATAGGCATGCCTAAGAGTGACTTCCGGAGGACCTCTTCTGTTGCTCAGATGTGGCCTCACTCTCTCTAAGCCCAACTCTGCCAGTGAAACCATTGCCCTCCCCACTATGTGGACATGACATCCAGGGATGGAAGTCTCCCTGGCAGCATGGGAGATGACTCCCAGGGATGAGCCTGGCCCTGGCACTATGGGATCAATAATGCCTTCCTGACCAAAAGAAGGAAAAGAATTGTAACAAATAAGGTATCAGTGGTTGACAGAGTTCAAACAAACTGAGAGACTACTCTGGAGGCTACTCTTATACAAGCTTCAACCAGATGTAGATATGGCTATTTATCATGGTTTGCCAAACCCCAATCAAAACCATTCCTGCCAACCCTAAAAAACACCTAGGGCTTTATCTGAGATTATATAAAGGTTCCATGCACTATGATTACTTTCCAGAAACCTACAATCTCCAGATGGGTTCCTTGGCCAGATAAGGCCTGAAATGCAGAGGGCCCAGCCTCTTCAGAACATCAACCAGTTCCACCTCCATATCCCATATTATCAACAGCCCTTCAACATGAAAAAGTTAGAATGGGCATAGCCCAAATACCCCTAAAGATTGGAAGAAAGATCAAAGGAGAAGGGGGAGTTATAACAGAGAATATAGGATTTAACAAATGAGTGTGACTGCTGAATTATTATATTGATATTTCTTTCAGTCTCCAGTGCCCTGGGGCAGCTAGAAGGAAAAACCTAAAATTGTGGAACTGTAACTCATATCAAACTCTGAAATCTGTTCTATAACTAATTGTTGCAGAGTGTGCTTTGAAATTTATTGCTCTTTTGTATACATGTTATTTTTCACAATTAATGAAAATTAAAAATGTTCTTAAAAATAGCCACCACCAGTAAGCATGTAGATGCTCTATCATAAAGTCTTGAGTAACCAGTATCAAAATGACTCCTATTTGTCATCGTTATTAATATAGATTATCTATACTGCTTTTGAAAATCTCTGAGAATGATTTTCAAAGCAGACAGGAACAGTGCCATGCCTTTATTACT
This sequence comes from Myrmecophaga tridactyla, assembly GCA_004026745.1. NCBI lineage: Eukaryota > Metazoa > Chordata > Mammalia > Pilosa > Myrmecophagidae > Myrmecophaga > Myrmecophaga tridactyla. Next base: position 58,755 of record PVIY010006586.1, on the reverse strand, counting down.
GCTTCCTTCTTGGGGATCCCTCCTCATGCAGAGGGAAGGGTGATCATGTGTTGAAGGGATATGATGTTATCCAGACGGTAGAGCCGGAGAATAGGCTCTACAGTGTTCCTCTCTTCTTATTGACTACCACTTTTTTTCACCCTGAGAGTAAAAAGGGTTTTCCAATTTCTCCATTAAAACCTTGGGTTCTCACTCTGAAATGTAGCTCCCAACTCATCCCTGCCAACCCTGGCCCTTATTGATTTCAGTATTAAGCCAGCTAGGGCATGTGTGCACCCGGTGATCCTGGGGCATGGAGAGAGGGTCACAATCGTCCTGAGCTGAAAGAACCATGGGGTGAGGACAGACTGCAGCTGCCACCTAGTGTTCTGGGGTCTGCTTTTGTGACCACTCTAAAATCTTTGTGGGACCTGCCTCTCTGTGGCCATGTTGTTCTATGTCTTCGTAGATCATGGCCCTACTTACAAATTCAGAGCCCACTGAGGTCCCAAGTTATCAGTCTTGAGTGATTTTAAGCACACAGAGTTCGCTGCCTCATCAGAGATAAATGATAAAACACTGGACATGTGGCCTGACCATCTGATAGTGCTGCCAGAGACACTCTTCGCAAGTAATTTGCCAACTCCTGTGACTAAATTTCCAAAAGCTCCCCACTGCCTTCCAATCAAAGCCCAAACCTCACAGCGTGACTCCCAGGGTCCTGCTCAGGCCCTTCAGCCTTGGTGCCCACTATTCCACCAAACTAGCAGCTGACAGTGCCCCCTGCCTTCATACCTCTGGACCCTCACCTCCATCAACTATCAGGATCCAAACCCCCCTCCCCTCAGGGCCCACATGGAACATTCTAGAAGTGCCTGACTCCTTTATGCTCCTATAGCGCTGGTCTGTGCTATTCACAAAGCACTGCCTGGTAAGCTATTCGTGTACAATTTTTTTTTTTTTTTTACATTCTCTATTAGGATGTATGTTCCCAGAGAGCAGGAGAAATGTCTTAAATGTTGTATTTCCATTCCAGGCTTAATACAAGTTCCCATCTGAAGCACTTTTTAAACTAGAGATTCTAAACTCTGTCCCAGACACCCAGTTCCAATCCCAAGAATCTTGATTCAATAGCTATGAGGCAATTCTTATGTCACTCAGGGTTGAGAATCATGACTGCTGCATACAAGTATTTAAGAAAGACAGTTGAACGACTATGCAGACCATCTAAGCTATCCATTAAAGGAGAAATGAGGCTTTCCCAGGTCTCCCAACCAATGGGAGATTGCTCTGGCTTCCCTGCAGTGTGACTGTACTTCTGCTCAGTGTATACCACTCACACCTAGCGGTGGTGGAGAAGTGTCTGCCTCAGTCCCTTAGAAAAGCTTACACTATTATTGATAATAAGGAGTTTGGGAGTTGTACATAAGCAAGACACATGGACAAAAGCCTTGAGCTGTCCTTGTTCTGGCAGCAGAGAGGCACTTTTTGGTAGTACGAGTATGGAACTTCAAACACAGTATCCCAGACTTCTTTTCAGATGAGGAATCTGAGGTCTGAAGAGGTGGAATATTTGTGTGATCACACAGCACCTAGAGACAGATGAGTATGAGAACCCAATTCTCTAGCCTTTAATTCCAGGGTATCCCTGCCTGCTTTGCCAACCTGCTGGGTCCCAGGCTGGTAGCACAGAGGATAAGCCAGTTGGGAATGGGGACCGGGCACAGTGAAGGCTGTCTCTGTCTTGATGTGGCATTGCTGAATTTAACACTTTCTCACCATTTAATTTTTACCTATGTTAATTAATATATAATACACCATGCTTTAATAGATTTTTTTAAATATTCTGTTTGATTTCCTCAAGTCCATGATTTAAACATTTTAATGTAAAGCTATTCTATCATTTCTAAAAAACACTAAAAATGGATTGCCACTTTCTTAGTCTAATCAAATTTAATATACATTCCTGTCAAAATTTCAAGACCAATTTGGTTCTGGGATATAATTACATGTATGAGTCCCTTTTGTGGCCAATCATATTATTTTGATATGAGGATTTCTCTTCTTATTCTTATCACTAATAATGCAGAGAAAAGCAAATGGCCATATCCTTTGTTCAAAATAGAAGTCTCTTTTTTTTTTTGAGAGAAGTTGTAGGTCTATAAAAAATGCATAAAATACATAGCTCCCATAAACCACCCTAATTTGAACAACTTGCACCAGTGTGATACATTTGTTAAACTCACAAAAGAACATCTTTATAATTGTACTATTAACCAAAACAGCTATTTTAAAAATATCTTTGGTGGCACTCCCTGGAGTTAAGGTGATCAATTGTCCCAGCTTGTCTGAGGCCAAGGGGTTTCGTTGAGATGCAGGACTTTCAGTGCTAAAACCAGGGACAGTCCCTGGCAAACCGGGCTGACTGGTCACCTTGCTGGAGAGTTCGCTTGGAAAATAAAGGTGTGGCTTTATCCTCTCAGTCTCTGGTCTGCCCTCAAGACAAATGCAACTGTGTTTTTTATCACTTGTGACAACATAAATGAACCCAGAAATACCATCTAGAAAAAGAGAAATAAAAGACACCCATATTTTAATAATGTCAATCTTTGGCTGGGAGGACTATGGGTGATTTCTTTCAATCCTTTTTGTTTTTAATTTTCTAACTTTCTATAGTGAGCACTTTTTACACTGGGGAAATAAAAAAGCTTTCTTTTTAAAAATTATACAGATAAAAATGGACAGGTTAATAGGATCTTTGTCAAAATTAGTTGTCTGTCCCATTTTCAACAAACAAATTCTGAGTCAGGGTTTCCAGAGACAAAACAAAGGCTCAATTCTGGCTCTTGGATAGATTTTTAAAGGAATAATAATGTTTTCAAATCAAGGTGTCATAAGCTGAATATACCTAAGAAAGTAAACTAATGAAGTAACCTGGCTTTACTCCTGCCAGTACTTAATGCAATCTTCAAGCAAAGAGCAAGGGCATTTGTCACTCACCCTTCTTCGAGGAGGTGCTGATCCAGAAGTGGGCTGGGAGATCTGGAATGCTGAGAGGTGGCAAATGAAGTTTCCCGGTAGATATCGGCATCTCCTTGCTTACTATAACTGGGCGAGGGCTTTCCAAACTTACTCGAATCTAAGGGTGATGGTGATTCATTCCTGAAAACAATCCGCTCATCTGGCTCTTTGATAACCTGAGTGACAATGTGCATTATTCTTTAGTTGTAGTTTTGTTTGGTTTGTTTAATTTAAAGTTGGGGGTGGGATGGGACAAGGAAGAGAAATAGAACATCTGTCCCAGGGATCTCCTGTAAATAAAAGAGGGAGGTAATAGAAAAGACTAGGGATAAAATGCTCAGGAATTAAGATCAAGGAAAAACAAGCAACATTATATACACATTTCTGTATGTTTGACATTTATTAACAAGCCAGAATAAAGATAAATTCTAAACTTTGAATTTTGGAATTTAGGGATCATAGCACTTGGGAAAGATAAAATATTTTTTAATAAAACACTTATATGTTATGGCATAAGAAGCATAGTATACTCGACTTTCTTTACACACAACTATTCTCATGTTATGAGACTCTTTGAACCTTCACCTTGACAACCAATCAAACTTCAAGAACAAATGATTTATCACTTCTGTGTACAAAGTTATTTGATTAGAGAAAAAGCAGCAAAAGTCATTACTGATAAAGTAGCTATTGAGACTCCATACACCCTCACTGGTGATTCAACCATCAAATGAAAAGAGCTTATGTTAGGGGAACAAGCCAACTACCTCAAAGCAAAGTATACAGTAGAGCCTGGACACCTCATAAACTCTAGTTAAACTACAGCAAACTCCATAAGCAGCACTAGTAGAAATAAACCTTTCTACCACTAACTGGAGAAAGCACAATAATTGACATTAAAAAGCTGGAAATAAATCATTATACAAATGATTCTTCTAAAATTACCTTTACGTTAGCTGCAAGGCTGTCAAGAGAAGAAGCTAGAAGAAAGAGGAACAGGTGTTTCAATGACTCATTAATACCAGTTACCCCTAAAGCTGCTGTTACATTTATTTCACAGCAGTACAAAAATATTAGACAATGAATGAAATATTAAGGAATTTAAATGCTCCCTTGTAAATTGCACTATCAGTTTTAAGTCTCTTTTGAGTCACAGCAATTCTACCTATAGGTTTTCCTGTCAACCTATAGGTAGTTTTTCTGTCATCAGGGTCAGCAATGAACATTACATTATTAATGACAGCATATATGGAAATGGGAAGGGTAAAAACATGTCTAAAGGGAAGCAACAAGCTCAGTAACCCTTAAGCAGCCAAGAAAACCAGTATTTGCCCAGGTATTCAGAGTCTAAAAGAAAGCAATGTGGGTCTAATATAGAATTCGTATACTCTGCCTCTTTGCCACTAAGAAGAAACATATTTGGTTTCATGGAATCCTATTTATGCAGAAATTCTTGAGAAGACGCTCTCTTCTCTCACACTCCCAGCTGGGCAGGAATCATCAATAAGGTCCTTTTCAACTATAATCACAAATCTACCCATGGCATCTCTTGGCACTAGTTTTGAGCATTCTCTTTCACAGGGGGTTTGCATTTATACCCTTGTTTCTCAAAGTGTGGTCCATGGAGCAGCAGCATTAGCATTTCCTGAAGCTCATTAGAAATGAAGCATGCCCGGTACTAGCCTAGACTTACCAAGTCAGAATCTGTAATTTAACAAGTTCTCCATGGATTCTAATGCTTATTCAAGATTGAAAAGCTCTGCTTTATTCTACCTCAGGCCTGGATGAATGAGCTGACAGGTGACCTAAACAAAGGTCTGGCTTGCAAGCTAATCCCAGAAGTGTGAACGTCTTCTCTAAATGCAGGTATGCAAAAAACTTGGTGTGTGACCTGTACACAGTCTGTCACCTCCCTTCTTAATCACAGGATTAAGAAAAAACAAAGGCCTAGACCATTGTGATGCATGAGCCCTATCATAATTGAACCAGCATTAAGCCCACCCTGTTCTCCCCAAAAAAGGACATTTGGCTGTTCCCTGAGATTTCACAATAACAGGGAAGGCAGTGCTGCTTTTAAAGGCAACATGGGTGATTTTCAATTCAGAGGACTTAAATTAAATGTCAAAGGTGATGAAACACTTTCTGTTTCAAACCTGTGCCTTGTCCCTGCTCGGCTGCTGTCAGACAGTCTCCAGTATCCAAAAATGGTGGCTTGAGTTACCACAGTAGGCTATGCAATCCCTTAAAAGTATAAACCTTTAAGCCTAAGGTAAGGAGCACGGTTGGCAACGATGGTATAGTTCCAGTCCTACCAGGAGGCAAGGGATTTATTTACCACAATTTCCTTTCGAGCCTGAGATTTGTATTAAGTTCAGGAATGGCTGTACTTCACTGCCTATTCACATGGTTCATATATTTCAATCATAAAGTAAAGGCCTCCAAGACAAACATGATTTAACCCAGTGGCTCTTGACATATGGTCCAGGAACCTCTGCAGGGGTCCTCAAGAACCTTTCAGGAGATCAGCAAGATCTATTTTCTTAATAATGCTTAGATATGACTTTTCTTTTTCACTCTGATTCTCTCACAACTGTACAATGGAGCTTTCTGAAAGCTTCATGATGAGTGATGTCATCACCACTCTGATGGCTAATGGAATGTATGCTTGTGTCTTCTTGTATTTTTTAAATATCTTAATTTTAATTTCTAATATGCTAAATACTGATAAATAAACCCCCAGCAACAAAAGCTCTTTGGGGTCCTCAGTAATTTTTTAGTGCCTTTTTTTTTCACCTGGGCAGGCACTGGGGATCGAACCTGGGTCTCCGGCATAGCAGGTGAGAACACTGCCATTGTGTCACCATTGCCCGCCCCCTCTGTAATTTTTAAGAACATGAAAAAGTATCCCAAGACCTTAAAGTATGAGATCCACTGCCTTATCCTAACTTCTTCAGAAGAAGCTGGCTCCCCCAGTCACTGACATGTAATCTTAGAAAGCAGATGTTTTCTGGTCACTACCAATGCCCTGCTCTTTCCATTCCAGAAAAAAATGGCAAGTCTTACTTATTAGCTATCAATGGTACTTTTGCAAGGATTTCACACTGGCACAAAGCGGCTCTCTGCTTTCCCAGCCCAGCCAAAGCACACTTAGCAACACTACCCAGAACAGTTCCCTCCGACAGCCAGGGGAACACTCAAAAGGACAGCTTCTCAGCTGACTCTACTCCATGGGGAATGCCTCTGTGGAAACTCCACTACTGGAGACTACTTGAGAATTAGGCCCACAGTTTTCAAAGTAACTTGTGATTTCTCAGAACTAAAGAAGATTTAGAAGTTGGAGGCATTAGTTCCCATAAGGAAATGTACATGAGTAACAGAAGAAACTTAAGTACCTCTCCTCACTGGAAAGAGAAAGTTCGAAAACTTGGATTTTCTTCTAGCCTTTAGGGAATGAGGCTCTGAAAGAATCTCACCAAAGGGCTTTGCACTGTCTACCTGAAAGTAAAGAAAAGAAATAAGACTTGAATCCACCATAGCTAGTATTACCCTTTCCTCATTACCAGTCATGCCTTTTTCCTTCTCAATCATGGATCGTGCAGGTTATTAAAAAGAAGGCTGAAATCACAGTCTCCAAATACATGAAATGTTACGCCAGTATGGGAAGCTGTGTGTTCCTATCTCCACTGAGTCAAGAACATGAGGACATGGGCTAAAGATGAGCCTAAGGAATTAAAGTTGCACACAATATCTTCTAGTAACTGGTAATGGCCAGACCTAAAAAAAGAGCAAGCGGAGCTTTGCTTTAGAATCTTTTAAAATAGGATGGAGTTTTATGTTCCTAAACTGGATAGTGGTGCTACACATGGGGTCCTCCCTAAGGGCAAGGGATTATCACCAGGTGACATTTCAGCCTTTCACATTCCTTCCAGTGTGAGAATTTATTTCCTTGGAAAAAAAATAGTGGTGTCTGGATTATTTAACCTAAGGTGACTGTATTTCCAAAAGAAGGATTGGGTAACATGATCTGTAAATAGGTCAAAATACTTGAAATAGAAAATCTTTACAGAATATTGAGAGCAGAAGGTTGTTGGATTTTTTTTTTACCTTATTCAATTGATTCTTTTCAAATGTCAAGGTAGATTCATTGTATTTCAAGAGATATATTGATTTGAATTTACAGCCTTTACAACATTAGGTCCTCTAAATTTTAGCAGGTCTACTTAAAAAAAAAAAAAGATAGTATCAGGATATCTGTCTAAATAAAAAAGTTACTATGTATCCAGCGCTTAGAAAGGAGCTCAGCATATAGTAAGGAAATAACAGACATGTTTTAATTCCCTAAGAAATCTATCAAGATATTAAGATTATTTAATCCATAACGGCATGGATTAAAGTTGTATTTTATAAAAATTTCTATCAAATGGCAAAAATCAGACTGCCCAATAGCAATTTTATGGAGCCATGTTTAAGAATTACTTGCTAGATTTCTGCCAGACATTTTCACCCATTACACCATGAAGAAAATAGCTGTTCTACTTTCTAGGCAAACACCAGCTCAGTTCTCTTTACATACAGCCATTCAAATGGCACTATGATTTTGAGACTTACCACGTGTTATCTCGTGTCCAGACAATGCACAAACATCACCACTAGTGACTTTAAGTCAAAATATCAACCTGGCAATAATATCAATAGTTAAGTAATTGACTAGAATGTGAAATAGTGTTCATGAAAAGTATGAAATAATGTAGGGAAACAGTTTCAATATACTGTTAACTGGAAAATATTGGAAAACTAATCTGTATTTACAGTATAACTGCAACTTTGTAGAAAAAATAAAGCCTCTGAACATAAATAAAGGTAGAAGAAAATGTACCAAATCAGATAAAACTGATTTTATTATGTTGGTGAGCCGACAGATTTTTTTTCTTCAACTTCTCTATATTTTACGTTACTTTCATAGCAGTCCAAAAAAAATTTTTTTACAGTGACTGAGACAATTAATGTGATTAAACTAAACTACCACTTCCTGAGGGCTATATCTAAAATGAATTTAATTAAGGGCTTTGGAGTATAGCACATCATTGCTTTTTCCTGCAGACATACTCTTCCTGCTGTTCAAAGTATGGCCTCTGAGCAACAACCTCATTATGAAAACACAAGCAGTTTTCTTTAAAACTGCTAAAGCTTTAGCTTTTAATTGGTACAGAGTATATGACAGCCTTTGTTATATGTCAACCCTTGACAGTTCACAGGCTCTTCAGAATGATGGTGAGTTATGATAAGACACTATCAATAAATTCTCAAAAATTAAAAATAGAGCTGGCTGACACTGTTGACATTTTTTAGCAAGTCCTCTCTTCCAGACTCCTTCATAGGAGTTTCCTGGCAATGACTCTAGGAAAGAAACAATTTAATCTATAATGATACATAAATTACAAGGATACTTGTAGGGTGGAAATTGTGATCTCCTCCTAGCTTTGCTTTTTGCCAGCAGGAGTGCGTTTACTTGAGTTAATCTTTCTAAGTTTCTTCACCAGAAAAATAGAGTAATGGTGCCCATCTTATTAAGGATTAGAGATAGTATGTAAAAAACTGTTCCTGCCACATAGTAGATGCTCATAAATAGCAGCTATTGTTGTTATCTTATGGCATATCATCATCATATTCTGGTAATCACAGAATCATTGGCTTTTTTTTTCATTTGTAATGGGCACTAAAAGACATTCATTCAAAAGTTCTCATGTTCTGTATGACAAAATTCAAACTTAAGACTTTAAGATTTTAAGTTCTTCTCCACCTCCTCCTCAAAGTCTTCTAACATCTAGTTTAGTGATCCATATATTAAAATACACCACGGCTTTTATGGCACTGAAATTTTACTTTATTTAGGACTGATTACCAAGAGCACAAGGGATCCCAGATTCCCATATTCCCTTATCTCTGAATAGCAGGAGAATTCTTCCTTATTCCAGCCTCTGATGAGAACCCAGCCTTGGCTTATAAGACTCAAATCAAAAGATCCACCTAATGTGTACCCAGACATCTGATCCAAAGAAACTTTGAGATAATAAATACAAGTTGTTTTAAGTCACTAAGTTAGTGGTAATGTGTTATATAACACAACAAAGACATTGTCTCAATGCCCATTTTGTCTGATGTTAAGATAAACAGCTCATGCAGCTCTTTTTTCATTACTGTTTGCATGGGATATATTTTTCTAACCTCTCACTTTCATCATAGCTGTGCCCTTGAATCTAATGTTTGTCTTCGGTAGGCAACATACAGTTGGATCTTTTTTCCCCTAGTCTGCTGATCTCTGATGTTGAAAGTTTGGTACATTCACATTTAATGTAATTTTTGATATGGATAATTAAGATTTACCTCTTGCTTAGCAAGAAGGGCATAGAATCCTGGGGTTCTTACCCTAAGATCTCATACTTTTCAAGAACAAATGTTTCTCAATTTTTATTTGCCTTTGTTTCCCAGCATCCAGAAATGGTTGTCTTTGATAACTGTGTATAGTTTTGTTCTATTTTTGCTAAGAAGAATCACAGATCTCTTCATGCCACCCACAACTGGAAGTTAAGGTGAACAGAATCATTTATAATGTTCTAAAACTAATATATCCTTTGGATCTGTATTGGGATTTTTTTTAATTCATGGAATAATTTAGAGATAATTGATATTTTTATAATACTGACCTCTCCTATCCAAGAATATATCTTATTCTTGTCTTCTTTTATTTCCTCAGTAGACATATACAACCACAAAATTCGTACTAAAAATTTTCCTGGGCATCTGGGATATAGTCAGGTATATTAGGAACTCTTCAAGGTATGTGGAGAAGAATAGGGTGGTAGAGAACCACTGCCTGATGGAAGAACTTTTTATGTTGGCTTTACAGATAACAGCACAATGGATATGGTCAATTCACAGTGAAAAGAAAACATTCCTTGCCCTCTAGTGTCAGCAACAGTCATTAAATGGAAGTGTTAAGGCCAAATATTTTTGAAATTACCACATTGAAGGAAATAAGATAATGTTACCTATTATAGGAACTTATTCTAAATGAAAAAGTGGTTGCTTTTACTAAACTCTAATTTAGGGATTGGCATGACTTAATGATTTAAGTTTGTCTCAGAGAAGCTGTAACATCTAGGTGTGAAGTGAACATTTCAGTCAGTCATCCAGATGTTTAGCCAACACAGTGCCAAGCATCCAGATGTCTGCACTGTGGCTTTGCAAGCTATTATTCAATTTGAATTTTCTACTTAATATTACCCTTTTTTTTTTATGATTCAGCCTTCCTTTACTCCACCTTCATCTATACCCTCACCATTCTAAAAGACTTTGAAAAATAATTTTTGGCTTACGTGTCGAACTACAAATGGAGGTTTGATTTCTCTGGAGATTTTGAAATTATTTCCAAAGTTCAAGCGGCTTGGCTGATCCTGGAAGAAACCCCTGGTGGGATGTGGAGAAGGTGCCCAAGATTGCAGACCTTTGGGCAGTCTGTCAAGTTTACTCTCCTTCGGCTTCATTTTTATATTATTTATGGGGATTATTGGTCCATAAGTTGTAGATAAAGGCCTTTGTGACTTAAGTTTTGCTTCCTGAAACAAAACAACAACAAAACTATTTTGAAAAGGAAAATTTTTAAAAAGGAGAAAATTTTAACTAAGTAAGAAGTTGAATTTCCCAGAAATTATTTAAAAAACGAGCTTAAGAAAGAGCATTTCTCTACTCAATTTTCTTCCAGTTCAACTTATCATCACTTGCATGTATAACTTGCTAGAATAATAAATATTTCAACTAATAATAGTGACATTTGTTTGCATTAGGGGAAAGTTACAAAGCATCAGACCTCTTCCCCACTTCTCCTCAAATCACAGACAGAAAGGAAGGAAGGGTTGGAAGGAGGGGGGGGGGGATGGAAGAGAGGGAGGGGAAGGAGAAGAAAGAAGGGAGAGAGGGAGGGAGGGAAGAATTTGATTTTTGCTCCAGTCCAGCAATTTTACTTCAAAGAACTTACTATAAGAAAATAATTACGGCCACGTATAGAACTACAAATACGATTATAATAGTTGAAAGTTTTAAAACCAACTGTATTGGTAAGTAAGCAATAGCTTCTCAGCTCCAAACCCACCCTTTCATATTCAGCATTATAAATCTGGGTCTGGGGCTTTGCAAACCCTATTTCTGTTTTCCCAGCTTTTCCCCTCTTAGGCTCTGCCACAAGAGGGCACTAGCAGGAAATTGGAAGGCTGGAGGAAGAAAAGGAGACTGGCTCCTTCCAGTTTTGCATTCTATTCCTGTCAGCATCACCCCAGCAACCGTTCTTCACCTTGGCAGCAGCAAACAGTTCGTTGATAGGGATTTTTCTTCCATATTGCCAGAACTAGCTTCATCACTACCCCTCATCACTATCAGCACTAGCCAGCCAGAAACCCCTCCTCAGAGATCTGAATCTAGCCCCACAGGATCCCTTCTCTAAGCAAATGAAGTATCACAAATAGACATTTTCCTTCCTTACAGGAAGGACTGAGTCCCAGTTCTGCAGTCTCTCCTCTCAATTCCTAAGATATAGTACCACCCAAGAAGCATCCACTCTCCAGAGGTCTGGGTCCCATTTCTACAGGGTTTCTCCTTCAAGCTTCTGCATTCTTGATGACCTCAACTCCTTCCCTTTGTTAACCCAGCCACAGGGATGGAAGTTGCTTCAATATTCTTTTGCATTTAAGTCCTCCAACCCCATGTGACCATTTTTTACACTAAGTAGTTCCAGTGTGGTCTGTTTTCCTGACTAACTGATATATCATTTAAATGCCCCCCAAAAAGAAAATGATTGCCAAATTATGGTAGTTCACCAAATGGAATACTATGAAGCCATGAAAAACTGTCTCATATAAGAATATTTCTGGACCTAAGAAAATGATTACGAATTACTGAGTGAATAAAAGGGTATAAAAATAATAAGTATAGTATGACCCTAATATTTTAAAATAAGTGTATGTGTGGATGTAGATAATGACATACTCCAAAAAATTAGTTATGCTCATCCCTAGATGGTAAGAATTACTGGTAATTTTTATTTTTAGTTTGTTCTTTTTTTCTTACACATATTTTCTAATTATCTAAAATGAATGTGATACTTTTGTCATAAGAAAAAAACAAAGTTAGTAAGTTAACACTTAAAGGAAGACATGCAGTAGAAGTTTAAAACAAGATTAAAGTGGTGGAATGGAAGAGAAAGACTGAAAAATAGCCATGCACACAAATCAGAAAGACTAGAGAAAACAGAAGGGGAATAAGGAGAAATTAAAATGCAGTTAATGGCTCCTAAAAATTAGAAATCAGTTTCCTGTGATATGAGTTATTATGTCCAGAGGATTGATGGATTTCTACAGATTAATGATGCTTTCTCACTTGGTCCTCCTTAACCCAGTGCCCTTATTCTCATGGTATTTTCTAGGACTTCAGACATGATTTGAGAAAGCATTTTTTTTCAATTATTAATTTTCCTCTACCTTGTTTCAAAAGTAATTGAAGAAGTTTCACAAATTTCATTCATTCATTCATCCATCCTCCACCTTGTTCTAGAAAGGACTTAAAATGGCTATGAAATTATGTGCAATAAAGGTAAAAGAAATCAGGGTGAAGGGGAAATCAGAGTTGAACAAGGTAGCACAATGGAAAAAGCCCACACGGATGGGCTAAGACCTTCACTGTTACCAAAGATGGACCACAAATTCCACCCTGAGCTTCAGCCTCAGCAAAACAAAGAACGAAACATGACTGATCATACGATCAACAGAAGTCATGGAACAACAACAACCAAAAAGGTAACCAACCTTGGGCCAAACTTGTCATTTTTGCTTCTGGAACACCCTGCCTCACCCACCACAGCATGCTGAATACATGTCAAACATATGGACTCTAATATGATGGTCAGGGTGAACAAAAAGCTTGAATACGGAAATTTTAATCTTGCAAAAAGTCTCCAGGTTTCTGTGTCCAGTTTCATCTAAACTCGGTAAACTAAGTTTGAGCTAAAACTCTTTAAATTTGTAGATAAAATTCCTGTCATTTCTATCACTGGCTTCTCAGTTATACTTACATGAAATCTGTTTCTATGCAGAAATAAACGTTCTCTGATTGCTGTCCTTGTAGAAAATTCTATTTTCGGAGCAATGCCCTAAAAAATAAAACAGCATAAGAAGCAAGTAAAATTACTAGAAATGGATTCTCTACCCTTTGACATAATGCAAGAAGCTAATCACTCTTTTGTGTGGCTGGCATGATTCAGATGCATTATCTAAAATATATACTCGATAAGGATATTAATAGCATTTATGTACTATGTACAATGTACCATGCCCTGTCCCAAGTACCTTGTATACATTAACTCATCCAACTCTCACCACCTCATGACCTTGGTACTAATATTATCCAGTTTTGTAGATGAGAAAAGGAAAACACAGAGAGTTCAAGTAACTTGTCCAGCTAGTAATGGCACAACTGGTATTTTAACCCATGTCTTGGCAGATATGATACACACAGAGGCTTGAAATGGGCTTGTGCGGTTGGGCTTGTACTCTTGAATACCTGTCATTGCTCTGAGAAGAGCTTCTCCCAGCAGCTACTGTCCCTTCAGTCTGGAACCAGGATGAACACACATGGGGCAACACTAAGCCCAACCTGCTCAGGGCGGCAAGCCCAGCCAGGACCATGCAGTCTGGTGAAGAGCTGACCAGCCAAGCTCAGCCTTGCTCAGTGGATCCCCAGCCAGGCCACAGTCTGCTGCCAAGAATAAATGAGCACTGTTTTAAGCCACTGAGTTTGGGGGTGGTTATTATGCAGCCACAGGTGCTGAGACATTCCTCTGTTTCCTGGCTCCTGTTTTCCACCCTGGCTGGACAATGCTTACATAGTAGGTATCAGTGAACCACTCAGAGAATGAGGAAATTCCCTGGTAGATTGTTGACAAGATTCTCACTGACAATTTCATGCTATAGTCATCTAACTTTTGATGGATATAAAACAGAAAGTAATTTAATGCAAGAGCTCCTGTAATCACTTCCTTTTACACTGTTTGGAAGTTTGGAGAATAAACGTTCTTTTCTATTTGAGCCTAGGGGATAGCTCTATATGTGGCCTCTGGTCAAAGCCCACTTTCAGAATGTTCTATTTCCTACTCACTACTCATTGCTTTCTGCTAAGAATCCCAACCTAACCTGTTCCAAATGCTTCAGCAGTGGACATCTGTCTTTGCAAGACTCCCATCCAAACTACTCTCCCACTGAATGGAGCCTTACTGGAAATGTGTCCTGCCTCCCCCTGGCCAGGGGGTGGGCATAGAACTCATGCTAAGTTAACTGAACACTCTCTCCCTAAAAAAGAACACTTAAGAAGAGCAACGTAGGGCCTGAAAACAAGAAAATCAATCAAAAACATTACACACAACAAGAGAATTGGGAATAGTAGCTGATTAGAAAAGTAATACACAAAAATCCAAATCTTATAATATTGTCAGTTATTGATTATATATCAAGAATGGAATGATCATATGGTAAGAATGTTTGTGTTGGTATGTTTAATAAAATTTTTTTATTATAAATTTTATTAATTTTTATTAATAAAAAATTTTTAAAAAGAAAAGAAAACAAATAAATAAATAATTCTACTATTTCTAAAACAAAAAATCAAAATCTTAATATAAACAAACAACAATAAGAACATACAGTAGAAGAAAAGAACTTATTTCCAAAAGCAACAAAAAATAAAATACACATAGGACTGAATATAACAAGAATTGTTAAAGAGCTATATGAATACAACTTTAAAATGCTCCTGTGAGATGCATAAGAAAATGTGAACAAATGGAAAAGTATATCATGTTTTTTTGTTAAGAATTGTTAACATTACAGAGGTCAATTCTCCTAAAGTTGATGTACAAATTTAATGCAATGATAATGGGAGTGTTTGCTAGGGATGGGAAGAAGGGTTTAGATGAGCTGATTCTAAAGTTCATAGGGAAAAAAAAAAACTAAAGGAGCAGGAAATGTTTGATAAAAGAAGAAATGGTGGTGGGGGAGGGGAGGTAAGCACACCACATAGAAAGCCCTTTGTAAGTTCAATAATTAAAACAGTGTGGTTCTAGTACATGAATTAATGCAATAGAACAGATATTAAATCATATGCCCCAGTACACATGGGGATTTAGTATGTGATAAGTACATTTTTAAATCAGTAGGAAAAGATGAGTAATTCAATAACTGGTGTTGAGACAACTAAGTAGCTATCTGGAAAAAACAGAGTGACTCTATGCCTTTTACTTTGCAAATGGACTGAAGATCTATCATTTTAAAAATGAAATAACAAAAATAATAGAAAAATTATTGAAACATTTTTATAATCTTAGAGTGAAGAAGTACGATATAAAAGTCATAGAAAATGCTGATTAACATAAAAACATGAAAATTTAAAAATATGCACAGCCTAAAACATCACAAAGTCAAAAAGTAAATGACAAAGTGGGAAACATATTTGTAAGTCATAAAACAAAAAGCTTGTCAGGCGGGCCATGGTGGCTCAGCAGGCAGAGTTCTTGCCTGCCATGCCGGAGACCCGGGTTTGATTCCCGATGTCTGCCATGCAAAAAAACACAACAAAAACAAAAAGCTAACTTCCCACCTATCTAAAAAGCTTCTTCAAACTGATAAGAAAAACAGCAGCCAATAAAAGTTAGTAAAAGTTTTTTATCAGAAAATGGGACATAAATAGGTCTTAAGTATATGCCCCACACTAATATAAAATAAGAAAATGCAAATCAATTCCAATTTTCATTGATTCCATATAAATTAAGACTGCATCATTTTTCACCACACCAATTCAAAGCATTAAATGTTTTATAATGCACTAATTCAAAGGGAATGGGAAGTACCTGCACATTACTGGTAGAGGGTAAAATGGTATATCTTCTATGGAGAGCAATCTAACACATTTTGAAATGCATATACCCTTAGCCCCAGAAATGTTCACTTCTAGGAATTTATTCCATAGGTAAACATACACTAAATGGCATATTTAATAAGTTATTAACTACAGCTTTATTTATAATATAAAAAAATTGGAAATAAAGAAAATATCCATAGAAGACTGATTAAATTATGAGATCCCACACAAAGAAATACCGTGCAGGCACTTACAAGAATGTATTGACATAGTAATATCTCTAAGCTACATTAAGTGAAAAATGTAAAGTTCAGTACAATGTGCATATATGCTGCAGGAACCATTTTTTTTATGAACAACAAACAAACATACAAACATTCTTGACATACAAACATTCTTGACATGGTTACAATCAATGCCTCAAAATAAGGAACAATCTTTTAACCCTTCCTTCTTAGAAGTTTCCTTTATGCTTTCCTTGTACCTAACCACTGTTTTTACCTCTGATCCTTCATATCAGTAGCCCTCTCTTTCCTACTGCTTAATTCTCTGACCCCAGGCATGCCCAGATACCTTATCCTTAAAAAGCATTCATTTCGTTCTCTTCCTCCCTTGGATTGCTATTCTCTATCTTCTCTTTGCTTTTACTATCAAACTTCCGAGAAAGCAAGCAAATGGTTCCATTTCCTTGCTATTAACTAGCCTGCCACCATAATAGTTGCCTTCTGTCCCTTCCATTCTGCTGAAATTTTGCTCTTCAGGTTACCCACTGTCTGCCAATAGACAATCCAGTGGTTTTTACTCAGTCTTCATTTTCTATTACTTTGCTGCAACATTTGATGCTGTGGACCATTCGTGCCTTCTGGAAACTTCCCTTTCCCTTTGCCATCTTCATTCCCTTCCTCCTGATTGGCTGCAGTTACACAGCCTCCAAGACATGGCCTTCCTACCCAGCCATCCCCCAGTTGTGGGCATTTTCCCTGGTTCATTCCTTGGTTCTCTACACACTCTCTCAACTTTCATGGCTTCACCTCTCTTTCCCAGACAGATGTTTACCAAGATTCATTCTCCAGCCCCATAGTTCCACCTACATAAGGGACATTTACACACTGCTGTCTTCCATCCACTTAGTGTCATTGTGGCTAAAGTCAGAATTGTCACCTCTCCATGGTAGTCTTCTTGTGTTGTCACTGTTTCCACCAGTGACACCATCATTTTAGTCTCCCAGGCTCAAGCTTTAAGAGTTTTCTAAGATACCTTCTTCATTACCGATCAGATCCTGTCACCAAGTTCTGATTCTTCCTACATGATACCTCATTTTTATCTATCCCAAACCTATTGCTTATATTGCTCCTACCTTCATCAAAATTCTTATCCAATGCCAGAATTATTATAATAACCTCTGCTGTTCATCCCTGCTCATTCTCATTCTGATTGCTGCCAAATAATCTTACTGAAGTATAACTTTCATCTTAGTTGGTGATCTGCCACAAACAAAATATTTGTTCCCAATGCTCAAGTCCCAAAATAAAATAGTAACTAATAAACATTCAGCAAGACTCCCAGACACAGCTATGTCCTATAAAAAAAACATTTAATTCACATAATTCTATGAAGTAGGTATGATTATTCCATCATGCCACTTTACAGGTGATAAAGCTGAGAAATGGACAAAAGCTGGAAACAACCCAAATGTCTTTCAATGGAAGAGATAAATAGATAAACTGTGACAGCACTGTAATGGATCTACCAGGCAATAAAAAAAAATGAATTACTGATAACACACACACATGATTACTTGGATGAATCTCAAAGGCATTGTGCTGAGTGACAGAAACCAGTCTCCAAAGGTTACATACTGCATGATTCCATTAATATGACATTCTCAGAGAGACTTAACTATAATAATGGAGAGCGGATTAGTGGTTAGTGGGAGGGAGGAGGGCGTGCCTGTAGAGGTACAGAATGAGGGAGACCGTGGGGGTCAGCGTCACAATGTCGCGGTGGTTTCAGAAACCTGTACATGTGTCAAAATTCATTGAACTAAAAAAAGTCCATTTTCCGTATGATAATTTTGTAATAAAGTTATTATTTTTTTTAAACTGAGGCTCAGACAGTTATTAGGAAATTTTCCTAAAGTCACACAGCTTGGAAATGGCAAAACAGGGACAGGAATGTGGATGGGATTGAGTTACACTGCCCCCATTTGACCCCAGGGACTCACCTGTTCCCCTCTGGGCAGGCACCCCACCCACTCTGCCCTCCTTGTCCAAGGAAATCCAAGCTCCCTTGTCCTGAGGAGTACCTGCCCTTTCCTATTTTCTCATTCAAGCTCTACCCTTAACTCCTAAAGTCTGGCTTCATCCTAATTCCTCCAGACAAACTCATAGTGATTTCTCCCTCCAGTTTCTAATATTTCATATTAATGAATATCTGATGTAATATGCTCCAGGTAGCTCCACAAAGGGTTTGCATGAGCAAACTTCAGGAGAAAAGAAGCTGACAGGTACTGCATGCTTACTACATCTGCCAGGTACTGTAGAGGCTTTCACATGTGTGATTTTGTTTTTTCTTCATATAACCAGTGTAGTAGACAGTTTTACCCCCATTTTACAGATGAGAGAACAGGCTATGAGAGGTTCAATAAGTAGATTGTACAAGGTCACACAGCTGGTGATTGGTAGAGCCAGGATTTGAAATCCTGTCTGAGGGTAGAGCCCATCTTCTTTCCATTACCCTAGGCAGCCTTTAGGGCCTCACTGATCAACTAATCAGCTGGCTGCGCACTTGCCTGTACATTGTCTATGCAACAAGTCCTCACGGGCATAACCTATACCCTCAACTCCTGCTTTGCCTCTAGAATGCACAGTACACCCCAACAATTCTAGACCTGGACTGGTGTCTCCAGAACAGATTTCTAAGCTTATAAACACAAAGGGCCCAACTGCTGCACAGAGTCAAATAATCCAGGGGTGCACCTAAAAAAGAATGTACAAAGAAATCAATAGCACAGCCTCATTTCCTGTTATCAAGACTGCCCATGTGAAGAAGGAAGAGAGGGAAGTTCCAGGGTTCACCACGCTGCTGGTGGAATCACAAGACCCTCGCATGTATGTCTGCCAAGCCCTGGGCCTGGGTGAGAGAGAAATGTATTTGGCTCCCTGAATATCTATGGTCCAGCAGCTTGAGCGTAAAGAAGTCATCTCCTGAGCCACAGCCTTGTGTAGTCTCATTGCCAAATAGAGAGATGATTAACCCTTCAATGACAGCACAATAAATAACAGCTTACATTTATTGTGCACTTAACTATATGCTGGATGTTATACTGAATGCTATACATATATTATCTCATTTAGCCCTCAAAATACCCCAGTAAGGGAAATACTATTATCAGTCCCATTTTACAGATAAGGAAACTGAGGCACACAGAAATTAAGTAACTTACCCAAGGTGACACTGTTATTGAGTGACAAAATTGGGACTGAACCCCGACGGGGTGACTCTACACTTAACCACTATACACCCAGAAGCCTAATGGATCTTCAGACTCCTAATCCATTTGCCTGGAGAGGAAGAAGGGGTCTCCTGCCAGGAAGAAAGCCACACCTGAAACACATTATTGGCCTTGTCTGACCTGCACTCCTGGCAGCGACTTACAGACAATAACAAGGACTGTCTTCTTTCTCACAGCAGTCCCGGTTTTAACACAGCATAAAAGTTTAGAGTTGAAATTTAGACACTATCTTGCTCAGTAGTCTCCTTAACAATGAGATGACAGTGATAACAGCTAGATCATTAAAAGGAATTTAACACCAGGATTTTTCTAGAATTATTATACTACAGAAAAGCATTAAATTTTTGACTCAGAGGTAATCATTTAAAACATTCACTTTATAAACTCAGTGTTCACCTAACAAGAAAACATTTTATCCCAGAAAAGGAAAATTCTTGACCTACACAGGAAAAAAAAAAGCTGTTAAGGTATCAAGTGAAATAAAACAACAAAATATGGAAATATTAAAAAAAAAGTCACATTTTAGAGGAGGGAAATAGATCTAATTATTAACAATTTGATAAAGTAAGAGGATATAAATGAAATAATTTGCCTGACCTGTACACATAATTCATTCTCACTGCCTACAATACTGATGAAGAGAAATAAATATAAGAGAATGAGCATTGTTTAAGGACTGGCTTACAGACCCTGAAGTCTGACAAGCCAGCAGGAGAATCCCTTCCCTGTCATTCCCCAGCTCTGCTTTCCCACACATAAAATGGAAAAAGAACAGCAGCCACTTCCCTGCATGAGGGAAGACAGGAGATCATCCATGCAAAGGGCTCAGCTCAGAGCCTGGCTCCTACAGAGCACTCAACAAATGTCAGCTATTATCAAAACTTCAGTAACTGGTTTTATTTTGCTTTATAGTACACTTGAGAAATCTTGACTTCCTCTACCTATTAACTGACCGTTCAAAATACGGTTTGAATTACTTGTAAGAATTAATACTTTATCTTTAATGCATGGAAAATAATGGGATCTTCTCATGAATTTGAAAGTCCTTTGGAGGCAGGTTAGATAGGGGAAGGATAGAGGGAGAAGTGACCCTAAGATGCGTGACAAAAAATTCCTTTTGGCCTATGCACACTTAGCCCACACACACACCTAGCCTTCACTCAGGCTGGAATCTAAAAATGCAAAGTGCAACTCATCAATTCCTTTTTAGCACAGCCAGAGGGGAGAGGGTCCCTCCAAGTTCTTATAATGTAAGGATCCTGATCTCAAACTGCTCCTCCTCCTTTGGAGAATGCCTATACTCACCTTCGAGCATGTACCTTCACTACACATCAAAGTTTTGAGATGTATATAGTAAAGCCTAAAAGTTACTTCCAGAGGACCTCTTGTGTTGCTCAGATCTGACCTCTCTCGCTAAGCCCAACTCTGTAAGTAAAATCATTACCCACCCCACTATATGAGATATGACATCCAGGTGTGAAAGTCTCCCTGATAAAGCGGGACATGACTCCCAGTGATGAGCTTGGTCCTGGCACCATGGGATCAACAATGCCTTCCTGACCAAAGGGGGTAAAGAAATGTAACATAAGGTATCAGTGGCTCAGAGAGTTAAACAAAGTCAAGAGTCTATTCTGGAGACTACTCTAATACTAGCTTCATTAAATATTGCTAATTACCAGGGTTTGCCAAACCCCAACCAAAACCATTCCTGTCAACCCTAAGGAACACCTAGGGTGGTATCTCAGATTCTACAAAAGTTCTACCCACTAAGATTACTTTCTAGAAACCTACAATCTCCAGATGGGCTCCTAGCCCAGATACGTCTTGAAAGCCTCACCAAGAACATCAATTAGTTCCATCCCCCTATTCCATATTATTGACAGCCCTTTCCAACATGAAAAAGTTAGAATGGGCATAGTCCAAATACCCCTAAAGACTGGGAGAAAGATCAAAAGAGAAGGGGTAGTTATACAGAGAAGATAGGATTTAACAAATGAGTACGACTGCTGAATCACTATAATGATATTTCTTTCAGTCTCCAGTGTCCTGGGGCAGCTAGAAGGAAAAACCTAAAGTTGTAGAACTGTAATCCATAACCAAACTGTTCTATAACTACTTGTTAGAATGTACTTTGAAAATTATTGCTTTTATATATATATAGCAATATATATATAATGTATATATATAAATGCTTATATATATATACATACATACATTATATTCACAATAAAAAAGGTGTTAAAAAAAGAGAATACCTTCCATGAGTTTGGATTTTAACATCCAATAAGAATATCCTCCCAACATGAATAAAACTCTTGTAAGTTACAAAGATTTAAAAAAAAAAAGTTTTAGGTTGCATATACTGGCTAGTCTTTGGATTCTTTGGCTGTCCACACTGACTAGTCCTGCAGCTGACTTTACTGCGGCTGACTCAAAAACCTTCACAGTGTCAGCTTCTGGTTAGGGTCTAAAGTTCTCTGAAAATTCCCATGGCTCTCTAGCATCCAACAGAGAATTCCCAGAGCTCTATGGCATCTAACCTAGAACTCCAGGGGCTCTCCAGCATCCAACTGAGAATTCCCAGGGCTCTCCGGCATCGAGCTAATTAAACTACTTGGTTGCACATGCTAACTAGTGTTTGAATTCTTTGCTGAGACTAAATCAAGAACCCTCATGGCACCAGCCCTTGGGTGAGGTTTTAATCTCTCCTAGAACTCCCGGGGTTGTCCAGCTTCACTTTCTCTAAAGATTACCTGTATTTATAAATGTAAATTCTTCTTTCTCTTTATGCCCATAAAGTTAAACAGGTAGCACTTAAAAATATGAGAAAGTACATTCCTCCTTGACTTGATACTTTGCTGGGTACTAGCCTAATGTTGGTAAATGGCTTTTATTTAACAGAAAACTAATACAAACCAAAGTTAATATAATCGAGTATCCTCCACCTGGTTCTCATCAGTTTTTATCTCCTTTTTAGCATCTGAAGAGAAATATGCCAATAACTCAAATTAATAAAAGGGAGTATCTCGTGTGCATCATGGATATGTGACACACAAAGAGTAACTGAGAGGAAACAAACTAGTTTCAATCCTATTCACCAAATCACAAAAATAATAGGGGCTTAATGTTATTGTCAGTAGAGTTTTGATTAGGACAACCTTTAATGAATGTTTGCTGTTTGCAGTTTTAAAATTAGAAGCTCTGGAATTGGTCATTTGAATGATTAAGTAGACAATCTACGGCCTTTGTCCGGTAACAATACCAACTCTTTCTGTCACTCTGCATTAAGAGGAAGTGAACAAAAACAACCTTTTTATAGCTATGTGACTTTGAATATGGCAATGAGTGGTTATCTAAACAGGGTTATTAAACAGAAAAATAGGAGTACTAACCAAGATGAAGGGATCTGCCCAAGATCAAGCTCTATCAGGAGTAAAAGGTTCAGGTCCCTAGGATTTCCCTCCCACCGAAAAGCCCGGCTGGTGCAAATCACTTACGGGAAAACCCACAGCCGTCTTCATGAGCACCTCCCTACACATCCCAGGGTGTGTTGGTGTCAGCTTGGGCTCAGGGAAAAGAAAATCCCGCGTGTTTTCTTCATAGCAGGCCAACTCTTCCCACACTAGAAAGAAAGGAGAAACAAGTATGATAAAAGTAGAATAACACTCTGAAAATGATGCTTCTATATCCCTGAACCTAAAGGTTCAGAGCAATTGGTACCCAACAAAAGCGATGTGTTCACTGCCTGATGTGCAAAACAGCCAATCCATGACACTGGGGTTTCAAAGAGAGAGAGAGCTTATTGCAAAGCAGGAAGCAGGAGATCAGATGGCCTAGCACCCCAAAAATCTGTCTCCCCAAGTCAAAGGAGTTCAAGGTTTTTATGGATTCTTACAAAGGGAAATGAAGTTGCTACCATTTCAGCAACAAGTAAAAGTAGAAACAATTTACAAATATAAAGGAATGGAGCTATGCTAAAATCAAGCTAACCATTACAAGAACAAGTCAATGGTTAGTTCTGAGTTGATTCAAGTTCCTCCATTAATTTCAGGGGTTGTCTTTGTGATTATAAGACTCCAAGCTTAAAAAAAAAACAAACAGATAAAGGGGGTATAAGTAACAAGGTTTTTATAATCCCAAGGGCACAAGATAAAGGCTATACAATCATTATCAGAAGTCAAGGAAGCTGGATTACAGTTCAGAGATTTCTGGCATTTCCCTCTGTCTACTCTAATATACAAGAAAATAAAAAAGGAATATCTATATAATGATTCAGTAATATAATCATCCCCTAAAACCTAACTTCTAAGTTACAGGGTGACGACAGAGAGGGGCTCATACAAAAATAGGCATTTTTCATCCCAGCACCTGTTATTCAAGAGGAGAATAACTTCCACTCTTTCTTGCCTGGATAATTTTTAAAAGCTTTTCCAAGAACAGAGAAAAAAGACTATTTCAAGGGCTGCTTAGCAAAAAATAACAAATAAGAATCTCCGTCATTCCATCCATCCACCCATCATTTCCTTCAAGAAATGTCTACTAAAGACACAACCTGGGCCAGCCCTTGGTGATAGAAGAGGAGCAAGGCAGACACAATCCTGTCCACATGAAAGCTGCAGCACAGACTGGGGGTAAATGTGTTCTGGATGTAAGGGGGTGGTGGCATTCAAATGGCACAAAAAACAGCTAGAGCTGTGGTTCTCAGCAAGGGAGGTACTAGCCACAGGGGACACCTTGGAGATTTGAGGGAACATTTCATTTACTCTCTCCTGTTCAACTCCCCAGTGTCCAACTAGACATTCTTGCAGGCTAAAAACATATTTATAATCATCTGAGCCCAGAACCTAACTTAATTTTACATATAAACACAAAGCACTTTTTTGCATGACTTTAAAATTCATTGAGCTTTCCAGGAAAGCAGGTACCATGTATATCAAAGAATGGTTGTACTTTATTTTGTTTGGATCTTTACCGAAGAGCTGTTTGGTGATTAAAAATCATGTCACCTTCCTGGCAACATGGGACAGAAATCCTAGAATGAGCTGAGACTCAGCATCAAGGGATTGAGAAAACCTTCTCGACCAAAAGGGGGGAAGAGTGAAATGAGACAAAGTGTCAATGGCTGAGTGATTCCAAACAGAGTCGAGAGGTTATCCTGGAGGTTATTCTTACGCATTAAGTAGATATCACCTTGTTATCCAAGATGTAATGGAGAGGCTGGAGGGAACTGCCTGAAAATGTAGAGCTGTGTTCCAGTAGCCATGTTTCTTGATGATGATTGCATAATGATACAGCTTTCACAATGTGACTATGTGATTGTGAAAACCTTGTGTCTGATGCTCCTTTTATCTACCTTGTCAACAGATGAGTAGAACATATGGAATAAAAATAAATAATAGGGGGAACAAATGTTAAAATAAATTTAGTTTGAAATGCCAGTGATCAATGAAAGGGAGGGCTAAGGGGTATGCTATGTACAACTTTTTTTTCTGTTTTCGTTTTATTTTTCTGTTGTCTTTTTATTTCTTTTTCTGAATTGATGCAAATGTTCTAAGAAAGATCATGATGATGAATATGCAACTATGTGATGATATTGTGAATTTCTGATTATATATGTAGAACGGAATGAGCATATGTTAAGAATATTTGTGTTTCTTTCTTGTAATTTTTTTTAATTTAAAAATTAATAAAAAAAATCATGTCACATCTAAATGCTTCATTAGCCTTCTGGGTAACTGTGCTCAGTATTCGCATATTGATATCCATATCATTTTATTACAAATCACTATCTTTTTTTTCTCCTTTACATTAGAGTAGGAATATTGTATTGGTTTTTTTGTTGTTGTGGCTTATCTAAGGCGGTTATATTAACTATGAAATACTATTTCAGTGTAGTAAGAGAGATGTCACCAAAAATTCATTACAAAAAAGAAGACTTTGGGTCAAACAGGATTGAAAACCACTGAGCTGAAGGACAGGGAAACTGCCATCTGTGCCATCCTCGTCCACAATACAGGTGCCACACAAGTGGTTTGGCCTGAGAGTGGCCGCTGCACAGAGAACCACCAAAAAAGTAACGGGAGCCAATGAAGCAGTTTTAATGATTGATGACTGCCGTTTTATTTGTGAGAAGCATCCCCATAAAGGCATATTTTTGTACATCAGCTGGAGAAAATAATTGACTTCACATCAAATGATAGGATGGATTAATCTTTTTCTACTACTTATTCCACTTAATATTAATGTCTGGGTTCTAACGAGGAAAAGAACAAAGTGCAAAAAGAACGTACTCTGTATTTTTGGCCATAATATCCTTTCTTTCTACTCTTCCCCTCCCAGATGTGCTCCAGTCACAGTGGACTTATATATTTCCCCCTCCTCCACTATGTACTTCCATAGCTTATGCTATTACTTCCAAAATGCCCCTTTTTCCTTCCCAGCTTGTTGAGATCAATTCCACTTTCAAGTTTCACCTCAAATGTTTTATAACATCTCCAACATAACAGGTCCAAAATAGAACTCTTGATTTTTTTTCCCTATCAGCGTGCCCCTAATCTTCCCATCAGAGAAATAGGCTTCATGCTAAGCCAGTAGCTGAAGCCAAAAACCTAGGATGCATCCTATTCTTTCTCTCATTCCTAGCATCAACGCTTTAGTAAGCTCTGTTGATCCTATCTTCAAAATAAATTTAAAATCTGCCTCCTCCCTCCATCTTTACAACTATCAACTTGGTCCAAGCCACCACCACCTCTCACAGGACTTTAGAAATTATCTTTCACCTGCTTACAATCCTCCCAAAGTCTTCCCACCATATAAGAATAAAATTCTAGTTTTCAAGACTCTATGCAATCAGGCCTTTAATGGTCTCTCTTTACTTCACCTAATTGCCTCTCTTTATGTCATTCTCCCCACTGATCGTTCTGTGTCATCACTGCCCTTCTTATTGTCCTTCAAACACCAAGCTCACCTCGACCTCAGAGCTCTGCCCTACTCTTCTCTCTGTAATATTCCTTTGCCAGATCCTTGCATGGCTTCCTCCTGTCGAATGACAGGTCTTATTTAAAACGTTATCTCAACAGAAAGACAACCCAACCTAAAGAAGTATCCCTTTCCTGCCAGCCCCTATCACATGATCCTGTTTTACTTTCAACATAATATTCATCACTAGCTGATATTTTTTTCACATATTTATGATCTGCTCCATGAATGTTCCATGAAAGTAGGGACTCTGCCCTGTTCATTATTATATCTCTGGCAGGGGTGTCCCTAGAAAGGGGTGGGGCCTAGGGCAGTCCAACCAGTGCAGGGCCCAGCCAAGACCAGAACACCTGAGAAAAGGCCACATCATCAGCATCTTTCACAGGCTACTTGGGATATCATCAAAGACAGACATTTCAAAGTTGAATTTCAGTGACATTCACAAGAGTGGTAACTGGTCCCAAGCCTGTGGCACAGTGGCTAGTACATGGCAGGTAATTGATAAATGCTTCTCGAATAAATGAACTATGAAGATTAAAATGAGATAACTTATTTATGTGCCTGCTTTCTTAGCTACTCAGTAAACATTAGTTACGCTCTTTAAGACTCAATTTCCAAAACTGTAAAAAAAAAAAGGGGGGGGGCAGGAGGAGATAGACCAAATGTTTGCTAAAATCTTTTCCAATTCTTATTATTCACCCATTTTCAATAATTTATTTTCATTCCTACAGTCAACAAATATCCCCTGAGCACTTCCTATGTGCTGGGAGTTCTATGCACTGTATGTATACTAGCGAACAAGATGGATACAATTCCTGGCCTCCTTGCTGGAGCTTACAGTCTATTTGAGGAGACAGGAATTAAACAATTATACAAATTGTTAAATTATACAAAATTCTGATAAGTACCATGAATGAAAGGAAGCAAGTTATACGAGAGTGAATCACTGAAGGTAAAGAGTATGAGCGGAGGGTGGGGAGGCAGGTGGGAAGGTGGGTGTAATTCTAAGATCAGCCTTCTGCATCATTTATTCATCACATCCCGGCCTCCTTTCCCAGAGCTCCATGACGTGTGTGGCCTCCCCACCTCTGCTGGCTGAAGACAGACTCTTCTTCCATTCGGGGATCTCTGAAGTGCTCCCTGAAGACAGGAAGTGATGTGACAATGTCCCCACCCATCACTAGAGACAAAACACAACTCGCAATTGAGGCCCATAGGATAGCGGGTAAGAATTCATGTTCTAGGGTCAGACAGAGTCAGGTTCAAATTCCTCCTCTACCACTTACCAGCTACGTGACCTTGAACAAATTACGTAAACTCCTGACCCTCAGTTCCCTCTTCTAGAAAATGTAAAAATCATTTATGGGACCTAACCCTTTAAGGCTACTGTAGGGTAAACAAGAAGTAGATGTAAAGTGCAGAGCACAGGGCGGTGCAAAGGTAGCAGAATTCTCACCTGCCATACCGGAGACCCAGGTTCGATTCCCGGAACCTGCCCGTGCCAAAAAAAAAAAAAAATGCAGAGCAGAGTGCCTGCCATTACCTGCCATGACCCGAGCCCTACAGCAGCCCCAGCCCTACTGTGGTCTCCATGAATGGCATCTGTGTTAATGTGTTCTTCCTGGGAACAAACACCTAGATGCACGGTATGATGCTCTCTACACATTAGGTGCTCCCTTTTTCCTCCAGAACTGACTTCGGCCAGTTCTTATCACTGCATTCAAAACGACAGCTATTGAATCATCACTCCTATATTTAGCAAGAGTTAAGATAAGAATAAAAGGCCAAGGATTGGAAGCGAGCTCATCCACTATCTCTGGAATTAGAGAAGTAAAAATGGACTGAAAGAGGGTTAGAAAAATAAAGGATTGTATGGAAGCTTCTCCATACAATCTCTCCCGTCCAGGTCATTTTCTGGAGATTCCAAACTGCCACGCAGTGTGAAAATGTCAGCACACCAGGGGAATGTTACAGCAAGATCTTAGGTTATAAATAATAAATAAACATATTCACAGACGGAGCCAGACTCATAAACCAAGCAAAGCATCTGAAAGAATTCAGTGTTCTTAACAGACTAATGGCCCAGATAGTGACATCATCAGTGGTATCACTGAACAATCTTTCCCCCAGAAAGGGAACAACGAGACTTCAAAGAGAAATATTTATTGTAATAATTATATCAGTTAGAAAAATGCCTAACACTTATAGAGCATATCAGTTTTCGCAATGTGTTTCTAGATATGAGATTTTCTCCTTTGATTCCCTTTTTGACAGATAAGGAAACAGAGGCTCTGAGTGCTTAGGATTTGTCTGATAGCATAAGTCTAATGAGTGGCAAAGGAGGAATTCAAAATTAGACCACCTGAGGCTGGCTTTCCTTCTTGCTGATGCCTGGTAAACCTCCCCATCAAGGCATAAAATCAAAAGTGAATGGGTGCCTGCTAATATAACATTTTACAACTGGACTGAATATCTATGATTTACCCTAAAGTGGAGGAATTTATTTTAAAGGATTAATGAAAAAAAAATTAATGAAAAGAAAACACCAAGCTCACTGTTGAAGAAGATTATGCTGCCCCCCTGTGTTCATTCATTTTTTCCCACTTTCATAGACTAAAGAACCCGAGGCAGGCATCTTTATTTCTTCCAAGCAAAAATCACTGGACTTCCTCATCCTTTAGCAGTAAAGCATTATGCAAATCTGAGATGCCTGTATTATTAACTTTATGGTCATAATATGTGTTTTGACTATATAAATGTGTTTGAAAGTGCTGAGGAAAAAAATCAAAACAATAAAGTAATAATCGATAGCAAAATAAGAAGTTAACTATTTAGCCGATGAACAATTGGTCCATGAGAAGCCAGATGGGGCCCATCTGACCCCACAGTGCAGTCTGCATGAGACTTTGAGCAAATTGTTTTTAATCCAATTAGCCAGCTCATGGACCAGTGGCTCAAGGAGACACACAGCTGTCACCACATGCCTGGTACCACTGATGCCATCCAGGAAGACTGGCATAGCGTAGGGCCATGCTGAGTATACCCTCCATGAACATATGTTGAATAAATTAATGAGTTACCCGCAATGCATTTGAAGCTGAGCAAAATTATCTTGAGCAATTCAACTCCCACTAAAATTATAATCTGAAATTGAAGGACGATAGACATGAGGAAAACAAGTTTGAATAAAGCCTCTTTCCATCTGATTAACTTCTGAGTTATGACCAGTATTCACACATCTAGCTTGAATATTCTCCATTATGACTGTTTTCCAATAACTTTCTCAAAGAGAGATTTCTGGCCAAATGAAAAAACACATTGCAGTCCAAGGTATATTAATTTTAAAAAGCAGTTGCAGAATATGTGTATTATTTGCAATTGTATATTTAGGGATATGTATTATAATATACTAAATATATTAAGAACAGTCTAAAAAGATACACAAGAAATTGTAAATAATGAATAGCTGTCAGGAGTTGATGATGAATGAGGCCTTTGATTTTTTTATACTGTATTTTTTGTGTGTTAGTTAAAATTTTTACAGTGGGAATACTCAAGTATTGGGTAATTTTTTTTTTTATTTCATGTAAAATGAAATAAGACCAAAATGAGTATGCTTCTATTTTATTATAAAACTTGCTGGTAGCAGTGATATATGTTTGAACATAAAATTGGGTCAAATAAGAAAAAAATAACATGGAAAAATACTCAATGCCCTGGTTTTAGCCTGTCATTTTTAGGCTGAAAAACATTCAGTGAGATTTTCTGAAAAGCAGGAAGGAGACATCTCTGATCTTCCCTCTTTTCTGTCTACCTACGAAAATAATGACATATCCAAATAAGTAATGACATATCCCTAGATCCATGAAACTGGGACGCTTATCTGTTTCCAGGGACCGTCTGTGCCAAAGAACCAAGAGTCAGAAGAAGGAATAAAAACTCTTGGGTCAACTCCACTTCACTCCACTGAGTTCCTTTGTCTGCCCAGAGATAACCACAGCAGGCAGGGGCTTTTAGCTCAGGCAACCTGCCAAGCTAACCTTTCTTCTTCCATGCTCCTCGGAGATTGGAGACTTTTAACTTAGCTCTGTCCCGACAAATCCCTAAGACACCACTCTGGGAACTGCCTGTCAGCTCAACTACTATAACTGCCAGCAAGGGGCTTACACCCCACTCAGGTCATCTAAACCCACTAGTGAGACCTGAACACAGGATAAGAATAAAGATCACAATACATCAATTACCATTACTTTACTTTAACTGACTACATTCATGAAAATAAAAAACTGCAACTATGATGAGATATTACAAAGGAGGGGGTACATCATGCTAAAAATGACAGTAATATGGAAATTGAATTTGTAATAGAAGTCAGGGAAAGCTTCTATGAAGTGACTCTTGAATTGAAGATTGTAGGATATATATGAATCAACTAGGAAGAAAGAAAAGGAAGAATACCAGACAGGTTAAATAGTATTAAAGGCCCTGAGGTGGAGGGAAGAAGGCCAGTGTGACTGAGCAGAGGAAGTAGAGGAGGAGTGTGGGATGGAATAAAGCTAGAGGGGAAGGTAGGGGCCAGATCGGACAGGCCTAGTGGCCTTCTTTGTCTTTCTCCTGAGAGTAGTGCTAAGTCAATGAAGGCGTCGAGATAGGAAGTGACATGAATAGACTTGCAATTAGTAAATGCCACTCTAGCTTCAAAGTGACTATGGTCTAAGAGGGCCAGAATGGATGCAGAAAGATCAATTAAAGAGGCTGTTGCCCTAATTCAGGGAAAAGATCACCAATGGTAATTTTTATTGGTGATGGAGACGAAGAGAAACAGATGAATTTCAGAACTCATCAGGTATTAAAATCTGAAGGACTGGGTGAAAGACTGGGTATGGGCAGAAGAGACAGAAGTGTGAGGGAGAGGGCATGTTGAGGATGCCTCCCAGGTTTCTGGCCTGGATAAGGCCCTGGAAGAGGCAGGGGTTTGAGGGATACAGTGACCTTGAGTTCACTTTGAACTAGACATACCTTTGAGTGGATGCCAGACAGTGAGGTGGCTATTTGGGCATGGAGCTCAGAGCAGAGGCATGGGGTAGAGTGAAGTTAACAAAAGTACAGGGAGAGAAGATAGACCTGGGACAGCAGCTGGAGGAACTCCAACATTTACTGGCTAGTAAAGAAGGACAGAAAAGGAGAAGGACATCTGGAAAGGGGCTGTGTTACAGAAACAAGGGGAGAGAGAGTCTCAGAAAGGAGACAGTGGTTTAAAGTACCGAATAGTATTGTGATGCCAAGTAAAATGAGAGCTGGAAATCTGGAATATTACTTATAAATTGTAACAACATTTTACAAATAATAAGTAATTGCCCCTCACACAAACATTCCAAAAAAGTGGAAAATAGTTTAGATCCATAAGTCATAACACAAAGTCATAAATGAGAAATGGATCAGAGAGCGAAATGTAAAAAATCTATTCCTTTAAAATACTAGAAGAAAATGAAATGGTATGTTAACCCAGACTGTAAAAAGAAGACACGTTTTTACTTGAAGAAATGGAAGATCTCATCAGAGGCAAGATGGAAGAATTCAAGCATGTTAAGAAAAAAAAATTCATACAGTAAAAGAAATATCAAAATGATGCAACAAAATAGGGGGAATATATGTATTGGCATAACTGATTAAAATCTATAGTCAAAATATAAGGAATTTGTACAAAAATGCAAAGTTAGCAGCCAGATATAACTCTACAAGTAACCAAAGGACATTGAAAGTCACTTTATACAAAAGGAAAGAAAGAGAACAAATCATAATATGAAAAAATGGAATTTTTAAGATGCAAACTTAAAATTATCACAAATCACACCTAAAAAGGAGACACAAGAGAGTTTAAAACTTTTGAGAAATCATTACATACTTCATAAATTAAACACAACAAATCTAAAGCATAATAGGATTGGTTAGGATATGGAGAATGGGCACCTAATACACTATTTGAAGCCGGAGAAGTAGTGGAAACTTCCCAGGGAGCAGTTCTCCCTAGATTACAAGCTACAATTCAGTCTAGTAATTCTATTCTTTCTGAATATACTAAAAAAAAAATTTCATAAAGATATGAAAGACAAAACCTAAGAGATAAACAACATCAACGATATTTTGTAAGGATATTGAAAATGACAAATGAGTAAACTATAGGTAACAATGTGGAGTGGAAAAGGAAAACTCAAATTATTATATTCATACCATTCATAAACCTATAAAAACATCTAAGTAAAAATCAATTACATTCCTTATAGCTCTTAAAAATGATGAGATATATGCTTTCAGAAATGAAAATACAATAGTGACATATAATGAGAAAGCTAGTAACAGAAGAAAACGTTACATGACATATTTATATAAAAATTACTTATCGATGTGTTCTATTCACAGAGAAATATCAGGGAATATATTCGCCAAAATTTAAATAAGGGTTTTCTTGGGATATGATTTCCTAATTTTCATTTGGGAAAGGAAAAAACAGAAATGTATAATAAAGATCAGAAAATAATTAGGAGACAAGAAATGCTTTGTGTTTCAAGTTCTCTTTCTCCCCTCCTCTCCTATTCTCTTCCTCTCTCTCCCACCACCTCTCTCTTTTCCTACTCTTCCTCAGTCTCTCTCTCTCCCTCTCAGTCTCTCCTCCTAAATCCTTCTCCCTCTGTTTCTCTCCCTCCTCTCATATGCAGATGACTATAAGAACACCGGATAATCAACCACACCGAGAGACCTCTCCAGTGCCAAGTGGTAAATTCCTACCCTCTCTCCCCAGCTTAGGTCGTGGGCCATTCAAGACATCCCACACAGTAAACCCACCACCAAACAGTTTTCGCCCTAAAGTCCATGATTCTAGGTCAGGGGTCATGAACTTTTTCTGTAAAAGGCCAGATAATGTTTTAGGCTTTGCACGCCATGTGTTCTATACTATCCAACTCTCCCTGTGCAGCACAAAAGCAGCCATAGACAATGCCTAAACTATTGAGCTGTGTGCCAATAAAACCTTATTTAGGGACAATGAAATTTGAATTCATATTATTTTCACATGTCACCAAATATTATTATTCTTTTATTTTCTAACCATTCAAAAAATGAAAATGATTTAGAATTGCCTCAAAAAATTAAGTTTAGGGATTCCATATGACCCAACATATTCTACTCCTGGGTATATATATTGTCCACACAAAAACTTGTTCATGAGTGATTATAGGAGAACTATTGATCATAGCCAAAAAGTGAAAATAGTCCAAAAGTCCATCAACAGATAAATGGACAAATAAAACCTGAGTACATCCATACACTGGAATAGTATTCATCCCTAAAAAGAATGCAGTATTAATACATGCTACAATGTGGATGGACCTTGAAAATATTATGCTAAGTGAGAAGTCAGACACAAAAGGACATATATTATATGATTCTATTTATATGAAATGCCCAGAATAGACAAATTCATAGTGATAGGAAATAGTTTAGCAGTAGCCTGGAGTTGGGAGAGCAGGTACAAAGTTTCTTGCTTCTTTTTGGGGTGATGAAAATGTTCTGGGACTAGGTTGTGGTGATGACTGCACAACTTTGTGACTATACCAAAAGTCATTGAACTGCACACCTTGAAATGGTGGATTTTTAGTATGTGAATTATATCTCAATTTTTCAAAAAAGGAAAAAATCATTGTTGGCTCATGGGACACATAAAAACAGACGGCAGGCTGGATTTTAGTTTTACACACTCATACACGTATACACAAAAATGCATACACACACTGACCTAAGACCTAAAACTTGAAAGAAACACAGCCAGAATTCAAAAAAAAATATTTAATAATTAGATAAAGTGATAAAAAATGGAAAGTCAAAGAGCCTGCTGAGTTACGCTCATTGCCACCAAACTCATAGAGTTACTTTTCTGATAGTGGACAAATTCGAGAGACTGGAAAAAAAGAAAGAAAAGAAAACGTGTGTGTTTATATAATGCACAATTTTAAAATACCATTTCCATGTTGTCATGCCAAAATCCTTTAAAGATTAAATAAAACTAATTTAGAAATTCATTACTGGCACATTACCTGGAGGTACTAGCTGTATTAATTCAAACCTGGTTAAGAAGCCTGGAAAGGAAAAATGGTATTTTAATAATTTAGAAAACGTCACAATTTTCTATTAACTGCTAAGTTTGAAGCTGCCATAAGGTCCCATTTACCTGATTTATCAATAATAAGAAGAAATAACAATGAGTTATTTCAGCAATGACTCACGTATTTCTAAACCAAATAAACTGAAGGGTGTGAAGTGATAGTAACTGAGTTATAAAAACAGTATTTTCCTTCTAGAAAAGTACTGAAAAAACTGATGGAATGCTCTCTCTTAAAACGTGTATCGGGTGGGCCATGGTGACTCAGCAGGCAGAATTCTCACCTGCAATGTTCAAACCCCAGTGCCTGCCCAAGTGAAAAAAAAAAAAGGGTATGTGTACAGCACTGAAATAACAATACTGAATCTTAAAAATTCAAAATTCAATTGTTATCCATTAAAATATAAAGCTTTGTATTGCTTAAAACACTGTGCTATATAACTATACAAATTACATTAAAATATAAAAATACAACATTTTTTAGATTCCCCAAGTTCAAGTGCTCCATTGAAAAATGTCTATAAGGTAAGAACAAAATTCAAATTTTAAAGATAACTTAAAACATATATGAACATAACAAAAATCAATAAAGACAATTCCCACAAAATTATATTAGAGTGAAAACATTTTAAAACATTCAATGGAAGTAAAATTGTTCCTTTGCAAACTTACTAAAAACATTCAAAGGTAGAACAAACTATTAAATGCCAAGGAACTAAATGCCAAGACAGCCTGCAATATTAGCTCTCCAAAATGGGAAAGGGAAATATATTCTTGCCAGCTGTTATGGGTTGAATTGTGTCTCCCAAAAAGATATGTTCAAGACCTAATTCCCATCCCTGTGAATGGGACCATATTTGGAAATAGGGTCTTTGAAGATGTGATTAATTAAAATAAGGCCAAACTAATCCAATATGACTGGTGTCCTTTTAAGAGGGAAATCTGGACACACAGATGTAAGGAAGTATGCCATGTGACGATGGAGGCAGAGACAGAAGTGTTACAGCGACAAGCCACAGAATGCCAAGGACTGCCAGAAAATCAATAGAAGGTAGGAGAGGCGAGGAAGGATTCTCCCCTACGGAGGTCGGACTTCTAGCCTCCGGAACTGTGAGACAAATTTCTGTTGTTTGAAGGCACCAAGGTGTGGTACTTTGTGATGGCAGCCCTAGAAAACTAAAACACCAGTCATGTACCCAGTGGTAAAATCAAGTACTTAATTTGTTTCAGACTCTAATTTTTTTACATTCAACTATTCTCACCAGAGCCCCCTGAGTCCAACGTAATAACTGCCCCCATTTGTATAAATGAGGGAACTGAGTCTCAAAGAAGGTACAATAATGTAGGCAAGACTGAGGACTTCAGAGTGACACAGCTGGATTTAAACCCAAGCAGTCTGCCTCCAGGGTTTGTGCTCTTACCCACCAGATACTTCATTTAAAAAATTCTATTCTTCCACATGACAGGTTAATTAGGATGCTTGATAAAATATCTACAACTTTTAATTGCCTGCTGGAATGGCATGACATACTTCATACTGGCATTAAATGTCAAGGACAGAGTAAACCACTCATAGGTGACCTAAAAAGATGTACTCATGTGTTTTAATGCTTCAGTCCATCACCCAGGTTTGATAACTGGGAATTTGAAATGAAAAGATCCGATTCTTGTATAATCATGTGAAACACTGAACTTTTCTTTTGGATTTAGAAGGGCTGTTTTAGTTTCCGAGGTTGGCTGCTCCAGCAAACACCATGACAATGGGAATTTATGAGCTTACAGTTCCAAGGTTAAGAAAATTGTCCCTCAAGGCACCATCAAGGCAATGCATGCTTTCTTCCTGAAGACTGGCTGCTGGTGATCCTTGGCTTCCCTGCCACATGGCAAGGCGTGTGGAAGCATCCCCTAGTCTCTTCCTTCTCTTCCCAGTTTGTTGATTTCAGCTTCTTGCTTCCATGGCTTCCTCTCTGTCTGTCTGCATTTCATTCTCTTATAAAGGACTCCGTAATAGGATTAAGACCCATCCTGAATGAGGTGGGTCACACCTTAACAAAGGAATCTCATCAAAGGGTCCTACTTACAAAGGGTTCATACCCACGGGCATGGACTAACTTTAAGAACATGTTTTTCTGAGGTACGTACAGTTCCAAACCACCACAGAGGCTTCAGGGAATCTGGGATCTCACAGGTGTGGCCTATCTCAGGGAGACACTTTACCTTCCTGCTTTCAGGAAGGCAATGTTGTAGATGCAACAGACCAACTTGGGTACTGCATGTTTTTTGAAGGACCAAATTCCAAAAACATCATTTTTGAGGAGAAAATGTCTTATACTCAATTGCCTTGAAATATACATGGTTAGTGCTCAAAAAAAAAAAAAAAAAAACCATATTTGAGCCTGATAAGTTAGAAAACAGCTTAGGGTAGAAACCTTTACAGGATGCTCCTCACCCACTTCTTTCTAGTCTACCCTTAAATACTCACGTTCTTCAGAGCTGTGTCTGGGTCTTTTCTCACTCACTGGACTATCTCACTCCGTGGAGAGTTAATTACAACCTATATGCAAAAGACTCTCAAATCTCTATCAACAGACCACATCTATTTCCTGAGCTTCAATACTTTATATCTATGACTTATACATAATAGGCTCCTAACATTTTTTTTTAGAATACCTACTTTCTAAAATGTCTGCCACAGCTCCAGGATCTATTGCGTTTTCAAATACCTGCAAAGAAAAATGGGAAAATAAGTTTTTAAAATTGTATTAGTGATACTCGTAGAAACTGAACACTATGTTCTTCCAAATAGTTAACACATGTAAAAGACAGCTATATAATATTTTAGGACTCAACAGCACCTGTACCTTTTAACAGAATCACTGATAAAAGTTCAACAAATAACAATAAACTGAATGAGAATTAACACAATAACAATTGCAAGGAAATGTGAGATGGCTGGATCTAGAATATGCTTAAAAATTTCATGAACATGACATGACATGGCAGGCACCTGCTCCAATCAAAAGTGAGATACTTCGGAGCTCCATCCCCCCACAGAAGCTTTGAACAAACAGCAAAAACTCCTAGAAACATCTCTCAAAATATCTCTCTAAAAGCTCCAGAAAACAGAGGACTGCAGTAACAAGATAGAACTGATCAAGAAAAGGCTACTTAAAAGCAGTAGAAACTCATGGTGCCCTGGCTGGCCCTCTCCCCCAACCTCACTGGCTAGACATAGAGCTGGCCCGCATTCCTTGTATGAAGCGCTGGTCCCAGTTCCACAGGCAGCAAGGTAGCCCTCATGTATAGAAATGGGAGCATGTCTGGCCCAATCCATCTGATGGTGGTTGAGGGACTTGCTGTCAGAACTAGCCTTGCTCATAGAGGCAGTTCACACATGGAACTCTGTGGGAGAGCAGTCAAATCATGCTCCCTGGGACAAGGGATTGCCAGCTGTGGGATACACAGTGCAGTGCCCAGGACCACAAGGAAACTGTTTCCTAGGGAAGAGACATTCAGAACCATGTAAAAGGGGGTATTCCTAGGACACACACGCCCAAGGCAAGATCCAAGGGCAGAAAGGACAGGGAGACCCCTATACTTTAGCCTGGAGCTAGTCTTTAAATTCTTTGTTTGGATAAGCCCTGAGAAGAGTACTTGTACTGAAGAAGAGTACTTGTACAGGCAAATCTGCAAAGACTGGGAAAGGAGACTTCAGGTTTTTTGTTGTTATTATCTCCTGGAATTCAAGGAAAGCCCTGTCATTACACTAATTAGATTGAAGCTTAAGAAACAGATGCCTTAGAGTCTAAGTCTAACAATAACACATTAAAATATCCATATGTCCAGGTTTCAAGAAAAGAATACAAAACATACTAAGAAATAGGAAGTAATGGCCCTGGCAAAGGAGAGTAAAGCATTCAAAACAGCAATGAAGAGGAGCAGAATCTGACCCATAACAGACAGTCTTAAAAAAAAAAATGTCCTAGATATGCTCAAAAATCTAAAGGAAAACATGTTCAAAAAACTAAAGGAAATCAGGAAAACAACAGATGAATACAAAGAGAATATCAATAGAGAGATGGAATGTATTTTAAAAAAAAAACAGAGCTGAAGACTACCGTAACAGAAGTTAAAAATTCCCTAGAGGCATTCAATAGCAGACTGGAGCTGGCAGAAGAAAATCAGCGAATTTACTCTGGTATCTGTATCTATACATTTTTTCCTTCCTTGCTTTAATTTTAAATTGGTTTATGAAACAAATTGTATAGCCAGGGTTTATAATGATTATTTTGACGTTTCATTTAAATACGCCTATGGTTAAGCTATCTAAGATAACCAATTTAGGTGGTTAAGATATTTAAATGTTAATTGTAAAAACATTTGTATGTTCATATTTTCCTGAAATCAGGAACATTTTTAGTAACATAGGTCATTACTATAGCAATATAGATATTTATAATAACTTTCTACTTGATATTTTGAAAACATTCATAGTTTTGACAGCTAATCAAATGGTATTTAAGTTAGTGCTTAATATTTAGAATTTAAGAACTCTGATATTTGAATTTGTAGATTTTTTCCTTGTTGCCTTAACTTTAAATTGAGTTATGAAACCTACTATGTAAACACAAGTTTTACAATGGTTATTTGGATACTTTATTTAAATATACCTATGGATTTTTGAGCATATCCATTTTTGGTGGTTCTAAGTGTATTGTTTGTTTTCTTAAATAAAAATACTAAACAAGAAAACCAGTGAACTTGAAAATAAAACAAATCATTCAGTCTGAGAAAGAAGAAGGAATAAAAAAAAGTGAACAAAGCCTGAGAAACCCATGGGACACCATCAAATACACCAATATATGTATTGTAGGGGTCCCAGAAGGAGAAAAGAGAGAAAGGAGCAGAGAGAATATAAGTAATGATTGAAAGCTTCACAAATCTAATGAAAAACATAAATATGTACATCCAAGACACTCAATGAACTCCAAACAGGATAAACCAAATAGACCCACACCATAATCAAATTTCAATGCCAAAACAGAGAATTCTGAAAGCCACAAGAAAGAAGCTATGTATCATGTACAAGGGAGCATCAGATCAAATGACAATTTCTCATTAGAAACCATGGAGGCAAGTGGCAGTGGGAGGATGACATTTAAAAAACTGAAAGAAAAAAAAACTGCTAATGAAGAATTCTATAGATCTAACTGTCTTTCAAAAGTGAGAGACGCTCGCCTTCCATGCAGGAGACCCAGGTTTGATTCCTGGACCATGTACCCAAAAATAAAATAAAATTCAAAAAGTGAGAGAGATAAGACATTTTCAAATGCTGAGGGAGTTTGTCACCACTCTTCCGGCCCTAAAAGAGATACTAAATAGATTGAAATGCTAGTGGTAAAGGAAGGGGTAAGGGGTATAGTATGTATGAATTTTTTTCTGTTTTCTTATTTGTTTTTCTGAATTGATACAACTGTTCTAAATGATCACGATGATGAATATACAACTATGTGGTGGGAAAAAAGAAAGAATTTTCATATTTTATGTTGATTGGTTTTATTAATTAAAAAACAAACAAATAAATAAATAAATAAAAGAGATACTAAAAAGAGTTCCGTAGGTTGTAGGAAAGGACAATGAACAAGAGATCGAAGCCACATGAACAAATAAGGAGATCCACTGAGGATAACAACATGGGTAAATATAAATGTCAATTCTATTTATTTTTGGTTTGTAATTCCACTTTTTACTTCCTCCAGAATCTAAAGGGTAAATGCATAAAATATAGTGATAAATGAACAGTTCTGGTATAATTTGTGACAAGAACTCTATAAAGGTGGGGGATGGCAGGGTATAGGCACATTGCTTACCTCTGATAATGAAGTTGTTCAGTTGCCATCAAAGAAAAAAGATTGTTAGAGATTTAGAATGTTAAATTTAAGTCCCATGGTAAGTACAAGGAAAATATCAGAGAATATGCAGGCTCATAGAGACAGAAACTAGAGTACAAGTTGCCAGGGGTGGAGGAGCTAGGTGAACAGGGAATTAAAGCACAATGGGTATAGGGTTTCTATCTGGGGAGAGGGGAAAGTTTTAGTAATAGAAAGTGGTGAGGGTACTGCAATATTATGCATGTGATTAACCCAACTGAATGGTGTGCTTGGGAGTCATTGAGATGGGGAAATTTACACTGTATATATGTTCCCACAATTTTTTTTTAAATAAGCAACTAAAATGACAATATAAGCAAAGGCAATACCTGATCCTGGATGGTACCTAACAAGGAAAGAGACAAAGCTCAAAGTGATATTACTGGGCTATATAAAAAAATTGTAAGCCCTATATCAATATACAACTTCTTGAACATGATAACTGCACTTAAGGTGGTTACATAAGTTTATATTCTTATTCTTAGGAAATATACATGTCAGTATTAAGTATTCAAGGAACATGATGTATACTCATGATTTATACTTCTAAACTCAAATGTTTAGAAGATACCTAGATAGATAACTAGACAGACAGAAAGGGAAAGAAAGATAAATAAAAAGGAAAGAAAGGAGGGAGGGAGAGTGAGAGGAAAGAGGGAGGAAGGGAGAGAGAGGAAAAAAGGAAGAAATGGTAAATGTGGAAAAATTGGTGTGTCTGGGGAGATAGGGTATGTTGGAGTACTCTGTATGGGGTTTGCATTATTTTTGTGACTTGTAAATTTAAAAGCATTTCAAAATAAAAAGACACGACACTAAATGTAGAATGGAATCCTACCGGATCCTTGACTAGAAAAAGGACATTAATGGGAGAACTAATGAAATTCTACTAAGACATTTAATTAATAATATTGTATTAATGCTAATTTTCTGGTTTTGATCATTGTACTATGAATATCCAAGATGTTAACTTTCAGGAAGCTAGATGAAGTATATAAGGAACTCTCTGTATTATCTTTGCAAACTTCCGTAAGTCTAAAATTACATCAAAATTAAGAATTAAAAAAAAAACTTCATCATGTTGACCTAGCACCATTATTTGTTGGTAAAACATCTGGCATCAATCTCAAAGAGTCTCATTTAAGACAAAGAAAAACATTGGGCATGCAAGGGATACTCATTAGGTTTAACTGGCTGAATTACTTCTCTTCCCAAGCAATTGCTCTGAACAAACTTAAATAAAAGGTCTTTCCGTGTGTAGCACAAACTAAAATCTAAGTACTGGCAGCTATACTGCAAAGAGAATTTCAAAAACAAAAGAGAGAGAGAGATTTGTAAGTTTTAAGTGTACACTGTAGAACAAGAAAAGCATTGTAATATCTGTCTAGAAATTGCCAAATCTGCATATTTTGCCCTTGAGAAAAAAGGGCTTAGGATATGCCTAAAATAAAATGCATACCATGCTCTTCCCCTGGAACTCTACAATCCTTAAGAATACACAAAATTTTCAGCAGAGTTTGATTTCAAGCCTTAAAGTTCTGATTTAAATGGTACTCAAATTTAAATATGGTTACGATCTACTCTTGGGCTAAAGCCAAGTGTGGTTTAAAGACAAGAATTGAGGCTGTCCCCTGTAATCCATTTTTGTCTTACTGAATGAATTCATCTAGCAAATGTGTTTTGTTTTCTTTTTTGGCCTAGATCATTTCAGTAATTGCATGCCTTCACTTCATTCATGTCTAAGGATTTTCTCAAGTATGATCAACATGAACTGTTCAAAACCAGTTCATACAATCTTTATTAATAATTTCTCGTTTCTCCAACATCCAATTCTGGATTACACAAAAGTCCCAAGGGGAAAAAAAATGTATTTGCTATTTGCTGCAAATAGCTGCAGCTAGAGAATCAAATACGTACAAGAAAGTTGGAACTAGGTGGAAGACAACTGGAATTTGAATCTCAAACAATTCAGAGAACAGAGGGGAAGTAGTCAAAATTTAAAATAAAGCAACTGCATTTGTTTAGTTGCATTTTTAAAAAAATGAAAAAATGGTCCCCTGACATGTTCAGCTGGTAATCTCAAATGCATACAGCTTAGCAACAGAGCAGTTGTGGTATCTACAGTGTGATTCTGAGGCTCACTTCCCCCATCTAAAAAAAAAGGAAGCTGGATTACATGACCCCAAGGTCATTTACAGATTTATCATTCTGGCCTTCTATGATTTCGTATCTTTGGGCTTCTTACAAAAATATCTTAAAACATTTCTACAGAAGACAATTCAAAATTGCTAAAACAAATAAGGAAAACTCCTGGGTCAAAAAAAAAAAAAAAAAAAAAGATGGCATTTTTACTACTCACTTTTCACCACTACAAGCATGTAAAGAAAGGAAGTAGGTTCTTTTGGATTCTGATTGTATGTTCCAAGGCAATGGCTGTTTATTCCTCTCCTGTCGTATATACCCACTTTGGTATAGTCCTTCTTAAATTAACAGGCTGTGGTTTGTAAAAATACTACATACAACTCCAGCTCCTCAGAAAATCAAGCCCCATCTCGTCTCCTATTCTCAGGTTCAAACAGATATCAATTTTTGGACACCATCTTCCAGACCTTTAAAAGTGATGTGCTCAACCCTGGAGCATTCCTATACTCACCCTCCTCCCCAAAAGAACCACCACAGTGATACTGCTTGAAGAAAAAGTATTATTAGATTTATCAAGGTTAAAGTGGATTCCATCTCCAAATTCCAAAAGAGAAACTCCAGGGATTCTCAACGACTGCACAATAAATGAAATTAATATTCCTATCAAATACTGATTTGGGAAGAGGGTTAGTAATGTTTTGGCTACTTATATCATGATTGAATTCATTGGAATAAAATATATCCTTTGTCACTGTAGCTAAATAAACCAGGTATGACCTAAGGAAACTCAGTAAGTCTGAGGGGCCTTCTGATTTTGTTACAGGATTTCTGTTTTAAGGTGTGCAATAACTAATTTGTTAATAGCTTTTCATTTTTCTGGGTCTAAAATGATTTGTTTATAAGGTCGTATAGTGTATTGATAATCCCTTTTATAAATGTAATTCAACTGCTTCTCACACCTCTAAGAACACTCAGAAATGCTCTTTGCTCTAGTTAGAAAATGCCATGGGAATGCCAAGAATAGAAAACATCTACCAGGGTACTCAGCACTAGGTTGACAAAACTTGGCTCAGACCCAGGATGCAAAACAAGGTCTCTGACAGGCAGATTGGTTTTACACTGTGCAGGGGTACCTGCAGGTAATTTTTAAAAAGGAAA
The DNA here is from genome assembly GCA_004026745.1 of Myrmecophaga tridactyla. Classification (NCBI taxonomy): domain Eukaryota; kingdom Metazoa; phylum Chordata; class Mammalia; order Pilosa; family Myrmecophagidae; genus Myrmecophaga; species Myrmecophaga tridactyla. The sequence goes on along the minus strand of PVIY010006586.1, from coordinate 14,924 downwards.
TTTACAAAGTAACTTTATAAGAACTATCTACAAATAGCAGAAAACCCAATGAAAAAGTCAAGATCACCTTTTGAAATCTCATGCTTTGCTGAATCACAAGAGGGAACACAGGGGGGAAGCAGTCTGTCTCCAGGTACTGATTCAGAATGTAGACCCCAAGGTACACATCTTGCTTGCCGGGCAGGAACACGCCTGGGCAAGAAACCTTAAAAAAGAAAATAAGCAAAGACAACATCGACAAAAGAGAATAGAGAACTGTTTTTGTTTTTGTTTCAAATAATCAGGGCTCTATTTCTCCTAACATCCTACCGACAGGATGCCAATTTTCCCCACCCCTGAAACCTCTCACCTGTCCCTCCTAACTGCAACATCCCACCCCGCTCCTCTCTCGAATTGCAAATTCTAATTCGTTCCCACGTCTCCGCCAGGTGTCACAATCGCGCTCTCGCCGGCTCCTCTCTCCGCCCCTCCAAGATTGCAGTACGGAAGCGGAAGAGGCTGCCGGGCCGGGAAGGCTCTGTAGGCCGGCCGGGTCCTGGGGTCCGCGCCGCCCGCCGCAATGCCGAGCCCTCGGAGGAACGTCGAGGGACGTCCGCTGGTCCCCTCCGCCGCGAGCAGTAGCAGCCCCGGCAGCCCTGTCCATGGCAGCGGTGGAGGCGGCAGGTTCGAGTTCCAGTCCCTGCTCAGCAGCCGCGCGCCGGGCACCGACCCCACCTGCGCGCGGCTCCGTGTGTCCGAGAGCCCCGTGCACCGCCGCGGATCCTTTCCCCTGGCCGGGACGGGCCCCTCACAGGCGTCCCCGTCTCCGCTACCCGAGGAGGACCGCATGGACCTGAACCCGTCCTTTCTGGGCATCGCTCTGCGCTCTCTGCTAGCCATAGACCTGTGGCTGTCCAAGAAGCTCGGGGTATGCGCGGGGGAGACCTCGTCCTGGGGTAGCGTGCGGCCCCTTATGAAGCTGCTGGAGATCTCGGGCCATGGCATCCCCTGGCTTCTGGGCACCCTCTATTGCCTGTCCAGGAGCGACAGCTGGGCAGGGCGCGAGGTGCTGATGAACCTGCTCTTCGCCCTACTGTTGGACTTGCTCTTGGTGGCCCTGATCAAAGGGCTGGTCCGCAGGCGCCGCCCGGCTCACAATCAGATGGACATGTTTGTCACCCTCTCGGTTGACAAGTATTCCTTCCCCTCAGGCCATGCCACAAGGGCGGCTCTGGTGTCACGGTTCATCCTGAACCACCTGGTACTGGCCATTCCCCTGAGGGTGCTGGTGGTACTGTGGGCCTTCATCGTGGGCCTCTCTAGGATCATGCTGGGGCGGCACAATGTCACCGACGTGGCTTTTGGCTTTTTCCTGGGCCACATGCAGTACAGCATCGTGGACTATTGCTGGCTCTCACCCCTCAATGCTCCAATCCTCTTTGTACTGTGGAAGCAACACTGACACCATTTCATTGATTATGGCACCAGGACATCTGAAGGTTTCTACTCCCGATGATGATGTCCACATAAACCAGCAGCCATCCAGCTTGGACAGTTCGGGCCTCCTTTGGGATTTCTAGTGTCCCACCATCTTGATGTGTTGCTAAGCTGGAGCACATGCTGAATATGGCCATATTAGACAAGGCAAAAAGAAATCCTTCTAGTATATATATTCAACAAATGTCTCCAGGACAACTGCAAAGAACCCCAGCTGATGTGATTATATTGTTTTTTATAGGTTGACATCAGTAAAATTTGTGTTTTGTTGTAATCCTGTAAGTCAACATACCTCTTGTAAATTAAATTTTGAAAAAGAGACATGATCTTCATTCTGTAAATATATTTGCAGATCCTGAAGTAGATTTTAAACAGTATTTTAAGTCTAAGAAGAAATTTTTTCTAATTTATACCCTGAAGGTCTGTTGACACAGCTGGGAGATTTCTTCTTAATCCTGGTATTCTTGGTAAGGATTTTTTAATTATATTTCATTGTCTTTTCCATTCTTGCAGATTGGGTAGAGAAAAGAGAAAATACTTATCTCTCTCCCTGTCTTTTCTACCCTCTCAAAAAAATCTTTAAATAGATAATTATTTCACACTACTCAATACTGTCTTTAGCATTCAGAGAACATGCAAAAAACTTAGAGAAGAACCACTTAAAAGTAGGCAAATCTGAAGTGCCCATAGAAAAGGAAGGATAGGACTATGGCCTCATGCTCAATTCAGTTGACAACCAACAATGTGGCATTACAAAAGGCAGAGGAACTGGGGGTTTGGGGGTAGGCTGGCCATGTATTAAATCAATGGACTAGTATGACAGGAGATGGGACCTGACTGCCCAGGATCTCTACTGAATAAAGAATAATGCACCCCAGTAAGGGTAATAACATGGGAAAATAATGTGATTTTTCTTCAATGTAAGCATAAATTATGTATACCACAAGAATGACCCTGAATACTATAGTTTTCATAGGGAATTCCATTTCCCCATGTACAGCACACTTTAGGTAACAGTATTTAACTTGAAATTAATCAGGAGGAACCTGCTGCTATACCAGGCACAAGGTATAACTCCTAAATGTCTGTCTCCATTGATCATTACGTTTAAAGCAGTAGCAGTACATGGTGCCTCCCTAAATCACAAGACCAAAGACCACCAAATACGGAATGGACTCTCCTCATTGTTCTTTGACCAGGAATGACAGAAGAGGGTATGTGCTTTAAATGCTGCTCTACCTAGAAAGAACTTTTGAATTTCCTATGGAACTGATGACCAATTATTCTGCTATTAATAAACAGGTTTGTAGACTTTGTTCTGTCACAGAGAAGTGATGATAGGTTTCTAAGAGAATGGCTATGGCTATGAGAAATAGGTTCTGACTGTGTGGAAGCCTTAACTTTCAGAGAGTTAGGGCACAAAAAGAGGCAAGCTACTTAAATCTTTTGCTTTCCTACCACACCCTGAACTCTGGCTCCCTCCTCACTTGCTGAATCAGCCAAACTGTGAAGCTCTAAATAGTCATTTCACCTTTGAGACACTTTTCTTTTAATCATTGTAATATTTAGGCCAGATATTTGGAAGCAATGATATTTCCTCTTGCTGTGTCCACAAGTCTGAATACGGGGAGGGGGGTGGGATGAGGGGGTGTGCTCAAAATTAGGCATACTCTCTGGTTCATGGGTATACTTCTGGAATTCCCTTAGCTGCTGGGGCCCGAGTTTGTGGGCTTTTAAGGCACAGATCAATTCACCCAACACTTCTTGGAGTATCCCAAGTACTGTGGAGTACAAAATTGATTTCTTTGTTAATTAAGTGTACACTGAGGAATACATTCTAAAAACTGAAATAAAATTAACCAGTAATGTTGAAGTGATATAATAACTTGTGAAAAACCCAACTTATGCATTGGTGGGGAGGGAGACTTATTTATCACTCAGATTCTCAAGAGTTTCTTCATTTCATTGCACAATTTTGCAAATTTGCAGTTGATACATTGTATAATTAATATAGCCTGAACCTATTTGCCAGCAGCAAGGTGAGACAAAAACAGGAAACTTTGACAAGCTTTGTTCCAGAGCCACATGTATGATGAAACCAGAGCATTTCGCCATTTGCAACAAGGAAGCGGACCAGATTTTCCATGGTAAGATCATGTTGGCATTGTGCCTGTAATTGTCGCCTGTAAGGACATTCCTCTTTGGAAGCAAAGCTGTGTGACAGTCTGTCACTAACAACAGATGGCAGGACTGGAAAATGAAAGCTGAAATAAAAGAGGAATGAATGACCCCAAACAGGAACAAGGGAGTCACCCTGATCCAGCACCTCACTTAAGAACAATGTTTTTTTGTTAATTAGAAAAACATTTGTTGATTGACTTTCCTTTTGGAATGAGCAAGCCAGAGCCATCACTAGGGAAAAGAGCTAGAAGATATTTTGTTGGTTCATAGCGGTGGCAAATTATCAGGAAGTGATGGGACTTTTTAAAATTAAATTATTTCCTGGTTAAAGAGAAGTCTTTAAATCCATTCACAAATATTGATCCTGGAAAATAAAATAACATCCTACTTTGGACTGAATGCAGAGTTATTTTTAAAGAACAGAAAAATTCAGAATAAAATTAATAAACAACTTAAATTTTTTTTTTGTACGAAGGTGAGCTGAGTATGAGAAAACACCTCTGCAGAGAATCTTAGGGACAGAGGTAGTTTGTCCCAAAAGATAATAAGGTATGTTTAGTAAGTGGAGAGGGGGTGGTGAAAACGGCCTTAGACCCTTGAAGAGGCTTGATGGGGCAGAGGAAACCCTGGGGAAATACAGTCTGACTTAGGGCTTGGAAAGGAGATTCGTCGATCTCTCTTACCGCTCGGATCTGCAGCTCCACCACCACCTCCAGAGGCATCGTTCCCTGCGTGGGTGAAAGGACTGGAATAAGATCCCTTTGTGCTGAACCTTGGACCGATATTTCTCAGTTTAGCCCAAACCCTAGGGCAGATGTTCCCAGTGGCTTCCCCAGACCCCCCCACCGCAGCCCCATCTGTCCCCCCGCCCCACCCTAGCCCAGGTTCCTCCCACCGGGATGGGTCGCACACCACTAGTCTAGGCTTCCAGAAGGCGGAAGCGTGGCGTTGCCATGGACACGCAAACGCACAACCTTCTACCCTGGAATGCTGGCGAGACCCAGACGCAGGCGCGCTCATACCCCGCGCTCGGCTTGAAACGCGCGGTCCGGGTGCCGGCCTCCCAGGCTCTGCTCTAGGGGAGAGTCTGACCTGTACTGGCGAGTCGGCTGGATTGGGAGATGCTAAAAGCCTTAATTCCCTTTCTACTAACACTCTCCATGCCCCCGATCACTACATTAAATGTCTGCAGCGTCCTTTCTAAAAGTGGACTGTGATCAGAGCCGCATTATAATTTCCGTATTATCCCTTTTGGGTAGCTATTCTATCCTCAAGACTCGGAATTTCTGTAACAATTATAAAGTAGCCTACCGCTAAATGCACTCGCGCCATTGTTTATTAAATCCTATATCCTATTTGGTTTGGAAAACATGTTCAATAATAAGGAATTAAACAGTTGTGCTCATTGGAAATGCCAAGATAATTCTTAAAGAGGTTTAAAAGTTAGGTGTCCCGTGTGAGCAACAATAGAAATATTTGCCAGTCTCTCTCTTCATGGCCTTGCCCAGCCTTTTTGGGGGTTTAATCTAAGGTAAACACTGAATTTTGTTTTCTCCCAATGGATACTCTATTTGCCAAAGCCACAGAAACACTCCCCAAAACAAGCAAAGGAGGCCCCAGAGTAAAAATTCTTGGCGGGTGGCAGAAATTGCGTTTTTCCCCATTCACTGCATTTGATAGATGAAAACAAAAGAGGCGAGGCAGGGAATGGCTGCTACCAGTCAATGTGAAAAATCTGGGAGGTCCAAATGCTGTTTCTGAAAATAAAATACTAAATTGTGATGCGTCATTTACTACTATTTTGCTTGGAGATTTATGCAGTTGAAAATAGTGCAGAAAGATATCCTGAGACCAGAATTAGGAATGTATTTCGATAACTGGAGATCCCTTTCCCTGGGAGGCAAAAATGCAATATGATAAAGATGGATATATTATGTCTTTACCCAGCTCCTGGTGCTCTAACTGCATACTAAGAGTTTAAGGCACACAGATGGGCACCAGCGATCTACAGTATCCAAAGTATGAATGTGCCAACATGCTGGGAACCAAACAAGTATAGTGACATATGGGAACAGGACTTGAATTGACCCTCCAACCCACTCGCAGTTAAGTCACCAACACTGATGCTAAGCCATCCAGGAGAGTAATAGCCAAAACAGATATTTAATAAGCCAAACACTTTATGGAAGGGAGGAAGCAATCTTTATTGAGGGCCTGCAAAGTGCTAGGATGTACCTAAGAATTGCCTGTGCTAATACATTTAATCACCATAATAACTTTTTTTTATTGTGGTAATATATATACAACAAAATTTCCCATTTTAACCACTTTCATGTGTACATTAACTTTTTTTAAATAGAGAAGTTGTAGGCTTACATATGTATCATGCATAATGTACAGAGTTCTCATATTTCCTCCCACACACAACAGTTTCCTCTATTATTAACGTTTTGCATTAGTGCAGTCCTTTGTTACAATTTATGAAACAGTATTATTAATTATATATTTAACTATAGCTCATAGTTTACATTAGGGTTCACTCTGTGTTGTACAGCGTTTTTAAATATGTTTTTATTGAGAAATCTTTACACACATACAGTTACTTAGGGTTCTCTACAGAAACAGAATCAACAGGGAACACTTGCAAATATAAAATTTATAAAAGTGTCTCACGTGACCATGGGAACGCAGAGTCCAAAATCCACAGGGCAGGCTGTGAACCTGACGATTCCAATGGAGGGTCTGGATGAACTCCACAGGAGAGGCTCGCCAGTCAAAGAAGAGCCTGTCTCTTCTGAATCCTCCCTAAAACGCTTCCAGTGATTAGACAAAGCATCACTCATTGCAGAGGACACTCCCCTTTGGCTGACTGCAAATGGAATCAGCTGTGGATGCAGCTGACATGATCATGATTTAATTCTATGAAATGTCCTCATTGCACCAGACAGGCCAGCACTTGCCCAACCAGACAAACAGGTACCACCACTTGGCCAAGTTGACACATGACCTGACCATGACACATGGTATACAATCAATGGCTCACAATATCATTACATAGTTGTGTATTCATCACCATGATCATTTTTAGAACATTTGCATCACTCCAGAAAAAGAAATAAAGAAGAAAAAAAACCTCATATATCCCATACTCCTTACCCCTCCCTCTCAATGACCAGTATTTTAATCTACTCAATTTTTTTGCCCTGTATCCCCCCTTACTGATTTTTTAAATATTTTTATGGACACATCTTCACATGCATACATTCCATACATGGTATACAATTAATGGCTCATAATCTCATCACATAGTTGTGTATTCATTGTCATGATCATTTTTTACATTTGCATCACTCCAGAAAAAGAAATAAAAAGAAAAAAGAAAAAACTCATACATACCATACACTTTAACCCTCTCTCTCATAGACCACTAGTATTTTCATTTACCCAATCTATCTTACCCCTTATCCCCCACTACTGTTCATTTATTTTTTTATCCTTATTTTTTTACTCATCTGCCCATGCCCTGCTAAAAGGAGCATCAGAATCAAGGTTTTCACAATCACACAGTCATGCAAAAACTATATTGTTAAACAATAGTCTTCAAGAATCAATGCTACTGGAACACAGCTCAACAGTTTCAGGTACTGCCCTTCAGCCACTCTAATACACAATAAACTAAAAAGGGATATCTATATAATGCATAAGAATAACCTCCAGGATAACCTGGAGCTTTATTTTGTCTCATTTCTCTCTTTGCTGTTTTGGTCAAGAAGGCTTTCTCTTGTGAGGCATGCAACTAGGTGAATGAACCTTAAAGACTGTATGTTGAGTGAAATGTCAGAAACAAAAAGACAAACATTATCATGCCTCAGTCATATGGACTAACAATAGAATAACAACTCTGTGACTTGAAGACGAGAGCATGAGTCATCAGGTTGGGGCCTACAATAAAGGGTCCTAGATTATAAGCTTTTACAGCAGTCACATATATTCAGGAGTTGTAACTGTTATTTCTAAATTTTGAGATACTGAGCTGTTTGTATATAACCTGGTTGTTTCCAGAAACTTCGGTTATTTGTGTGACACCTGAGACTCTGAGTTAGAGCTCTGAAGCTGAGTCAGCAGGAACTCATATAGGAACTGTTTAAAAAGTTGAAAAAAGGATCAGATTTTGACTAGAGAGATGAATGAAGTTGATCTCGATAGCACTGGGGTAGATCAGAATATAGGGTAAAGGATGATATCGTCCATATTTTAAAACTTTAACTTCTGTGTGAGACCAAAGGATGAGATGTTTTATTTGGTGCAAAATTTTTATTTTGGGTAGCGCATTACCTAATTTGACTTGTATGGTCAGTTTAGTTGAACAACATAAGTACATGGAATTTTGAATAGGGTATGAGCTCTTCTTGGTTTGACCAGGTTAATGTGATGTCACAATATATCCCAGAGTAATTTGGGCATTGAATAAAGTATTTGCAAAGTCCCCTTGGGGGACTGGGGAGAAAGGGAATATTCAACTTCCCCATCTGGAGAATATCTGATATTCTCCCAAGTAGTGGGAATAACCAAATTAATAAGCTAGGCCCTCCTTCTTAGGGTTCGCCTCTATGAAACTTATTCCCACAAAGCACAAGCTAAGCCCGCTTAAAATTATACCCGAGTCACCCCCACAGAACTTCTTTTGTTGCTCAGATGTGGCCTCTCTCTGTCTAAGCCAACTCTGCAGGTAAACTCACTACCCTCCCCCACTATGTGGGAACTCCCAGGGATGTAAATCTCCCTGGCAACATGGGACAGAACTCCTGGGATGAGCCGGGAACCCAGCATCATAGGATTGAGAAAGTCAGGTACTCATAATTCCATGTATGTATGGTGTTCAACTAAACTGACCAATCAAGTTAGACTAGGTAATGTGCTACCCAAAATATAAATTTTGCATCAAATAAATTCTCTCCCTTTGGTCTCACACAGAAGCTGAAGTTTTAAAATATGGACCATATCATTCTTACCCTGTATTCTGATTTACATTAGTCCTACACAGATCAGCTTCATTTATCTCTTTCGTCAAAGTCTTATCACTTTTTCAATTTTTTAAACAGTTGTTATATGGGTTACTGCTGACTTTTGTAGCTTCAGAGCTCTAACTCTGAGTCTCAGGTGTCACATAAATACCCAAAGTTTCTAGGAACCAGATTATTGTAGAGGGTTTTTAAAATTTTTATTCTGGTTACATATATATAACCTAAAATTTCCCATTTTAGCTCCTTTCAAATATAAAATTCAGTGATATTACATTCACAGTGTTGTGCTACCATCACCACCATCCATTACCAAAACTTTTTCAGCACCCTAAACAAAAACTCTGTACCCATTAAGCAATAACTTCCCCTCCCTGATTCCCCACATTTGTTAACTGCAATCTGCTTTCTGTCTTTATGAATTTGCTTATTCTAGGTATTTCATGTAACTGAAATCATACAATATTTGTCTTTGCATGTCTGGCTTATTTCACACAACATGATGTCTTCAAGCTTCATCCATGTTGTAGCATATATCAGAACTTCAGTTTTATGATTGAATAATATTCCATTGTGTTTATCCATTCATCTTTTGATGAACACATGAGTTACTTCCACTTTTGGCTATTGTTAATAATGCTGCTATGAACATTGGTATAGCACAATAACTCTTTAAGGGAGATATTATTATCCTGTTCTATAGATGTAGTATCTAAGATCACAGCTAATAAGGGGAGCAGACACATTTGAATCCAGGTGGACCCAACCATAAAATTGCCCCTGCAACATAGACATCCTCTTAAACCTTAGAGACACAATGTCCCATTCTATGCTCTTCCTGTTTTAAAATCTTTTTTATTGTGAAAATAACATATATACAAAAAAGCAATAAATTTCAAAGCACACCACAACAATTAGTTATAGAACAGATTTCAGAGTCTGGTATGGTTTACAGTTCCACACTTTTAGGTTTTTCCTTCTGGCTGTTCCAAGACATTGGAAACTAAAAGAAATATCAATATGATTCAGCAGTCATACTCATTTGTTAAACTCTATCTTCTCTGTTATAACTCTTCCTTCTCCTTTGATCGTTCTCCCATTCTTTAGGGGTATTTGGGCTATGCCCATTCTAACTTTTTCATGCTGGAAGGGGCTGTCGATAATATGGGATGGGGGGTGGAACTAGTTGATGTTCTGGAGAGACTGGCCCCTTTGCATTTCATGATTTATCTGGCCTAGGAACCCATCTGGAGGTTGTAGATCTCTGGAAAGTAATCTTAGTGAATGGGATCTTTGTAGAATCTCAAATAAAGCCCTCAGTGTTCTTTAGGGTTGGCAGGAATGGTTTTGATTGGGGTTTGGTAAACCATGATAAATAGCAATAACTAGCTGAAGTTTTGCAGCCTCCAGAGTAGCCTCTCGACTGTATTTGAACTCTCTCAGCCACTGATACCTTATTTATTAAAATTCTTTTCCCCCTTTAGGTCAGGTCAATCCCACAGTGCCAGGGCCAGGCTCATCTCTGGGAGTCATATGCCACATTGCCAGCTAGACTTCACCCCTGGATGTCATGTCCCACATAGTGGGGAGTGTAATGATTTTACTTGCAGAGTTGGGCTTAGAGAGAGACAGGCCATATCTGAGTAGCAAAAGAGGCCCCCTGGAAGTCACTCTTAGGCATACCTATAAGCTAAGCTTCTCTGCTACATACATAAGCTTCACAAGAGGAAGCCTCAAGATCAAGGGCTTGGCCTATTGACTTAGGAGTCCCTAATGTTTGAGACAGTATCAAGGGTTTCCCTAGTGGTAAAGTTTAATAGTTTCATGTTTTTTCTCCCTTCCTCAAGGGACTTTCCCAATACTTTTAAATTATCTGCTCAAGATACTCTGGGATTTTTTTAAATCTCGATATAATGGATTCCCCTTGCTTGCCTTCTAGGGAAATCAGAAAAGGGCAGATCTTCTAGTTTCCTCCCATTCTGGCCATTTTTTCTCTGTCCTTTGTAGGTTCATCCTCTATAAGGCTAAGCCATGTTTCTACATCCTTTCCTTTTCTCACTCTGTATTTATTACAAATATATATATATAGATCTCCTATTTGAAGCAACTTAGCAGTTTTACATTTGTTCATGTGATTATGGATTACTACTTGTCACTAGAAACTAAGCTCTGTCAAACAACTAGCATTGCAGATGCTCAATAAATATCTTTGAATATATGCTAACTACAGAGATGGCCAAGCCAGTCTGTGGGACTAATATGCCCTGGGTAAGGGGAAGTCCCACCATATCAAAGCTAAATGAAATTTGCATAGTGGAAAAGCTTAAGCACAGCTAGTTCTGCTAGTCTGCCATGGAGATATTAAGTGAGTTGATAGTGAATATTTACACCCTGTTAATGTCCCCTGCTATGGCCACCTGAAGCTCCTGGCTGCCATGAAGATGTGGAAGTTGCTACATATATAATGTCTCTGGCCTATTTTGCAAAGTAGTCAGGCACGGTGGAGCCAAGCAAAACCATTCAAGGATTGGATTGTCACAACTGCAGGTACTTTCTCACCTGTTTGGGTTCTCCGGTGGCAGCAAATGGATCTAAATAGAAGCAAACAACTTCCATTCCCAGAAGATTTCTGCAGTACAGTTTGTTTAGCAGTGACATCAGCATTGCAGAAATGACACTTCAGCACATCCTGCTCATATCCTGGCTTCAGCCGAGAAAATGGCACATGTCCCATATGGGATTTTTCCAGAGGTAATTAGCAATAAAAGTATGGCAAACAGATAATTATGGCTAAGATTTTCATTTTAATCTTTAAAAATTAAGTATAGTACACTAACTTGTAAACATTTCTTTTCAAATAATGTAGGAGGGAATACTTTTATAAAGGGAGGAAACAATAAAAAAAAAAAAAAAGCCACTAATGGATGGCAGGAGTGAGGAGAAACAGGCTGCTTAATTTACCAGACCTGCCGTAACAGAGTACTTAATACTGGATGGCTTAAAAAACTACAGAAAATTATTGCCTCACTATTTTGGAGGCCACAAGTCGAAAATCAAGGTATAAGCAGCTCCATCCGCCCTCTGATGTATCTCTAGGAAACAATCTGTTCCACACCTGTCTCCTGGCATCTGGTGGTTTGCCAGCAATCTTTGGGCTTTGATCTCTGCCTCAGTCATGACATGGCCCATCTTCTCTCTCTCTCTGTTTATCCAAAGTTTCCCTTATTATAAGGACACCAGGCATATTAGATTAATCTCCACCCTAATCCAATTGGCCTTATCTTAACCAATAATATCTTCAAAGACTCTATGTCCAAATAAAGTCACATTCACAGGTGAGGGCTTAGGACTTGAATATGGCTTTTTAGGGGACACAGTTCAACCTATAACACAGGAACTTGGTGGCGGGAGGGTAAAAAATATATATATACATACATATATTATATATGTATATAATAAATTTAATGACTAAGTTAACTGAAAGTTAATGGCTTAAAACAAGATGAATTTATTATTTTACAGTTTTGTGGATCAGAAGGCCAACACAGATTTCACTGGGTTAAGATCAAGGTGTTGGCAAGGCTGTATTCGTTTAGAGAGGCTCCAGGGAAGAATCTGCTTTTACGTCTTCTCCAGCTTCTAGGGGCTGCCAGCATTCCTTGGCTCATGGCTCCCTTCCACCATATTCAAATGAGCATATGAGACCAAGTCCTTCTCGTGCTGCCATTTTTTCTGGTTCTCTCTTCCACTTTTAAGGACCCTTATGATTACATTGGGTCTAACTGGATAGTCCAGGGTAGTCTCTCTGTTTTAAAGTCAGTGGATTAGCAACTTTAATTCCATTTGAAACCTTAATTCCCTTTTGCCACATAAAGTAACATATCTGCAGGTTCCAGGGATAAGGACAAGGACATCTTTGTGGGGGTGGAGGTGGATTATTCTGCCTACCATATATAACTTCTCTGGAAAGCAATTTAACAATGTCCATCAAAATTTTAAATTTGACTTAGCAATTCTGCAGCTAGGAATTTATCTTATGAGTATACTTTCAGAAGTACACAAAGACATATGCTGCAGCATTATCTGTAGTTAAAAAATAGTAACCAAATGGGCGGGCCACAGTGGCTCAGCAGGCAAGAATGCTTGCCTGCCATGCCAGAGGACCCGGGTTCAATTCCCGGTGCCTGCCCATGTGAAAAAAAAAAAATAGTAACCAACTAAATGTTCATTAAGTAGGATCAGATTAAATAAATGATGGTTTAGACACATGGTAGAATACCACGCAGCATGGAAAAAGGCTGAGGCAGAACTATAAGTATTAACAGAAAATAATCTCTAAAATATAGGACTGATAAAAAAATGGCACAAAGGATGAGTAGAGTATGCTGCCATTTATGGAACAAGGCAATATGATACGTACGCAGGCACTTAGAATATTCCCAAAAGGATTCAGAAGAAACTGGAAATAGTAGATGTATTAGTGAGAGTTCTCCAGAGAAACAGAATCAACAGAATATATCTGTAAATGTGAGATTCATAAAAGTGTCTCATGCAGGCGCAATCACCTCCCTCCATCTTGGGTTTGGTGAGTTCTGCCGGGGAGCGCAGAAATACCGCCCCCCCCCAACTTTAAACTTCCTGGTGTACCTTTCTTCTTTCTCACCCTTTCGCCTCCTAAACTTTTCATCTGGTGCCAGAAACCCGGGAGAGGAGCGCGGGTGCCGCCTGCCTGGCCAGAGGTGCCCCGGCTTTCTCTCTCCTCCTTCCTCCACATGGCCAGCGACAAGGGATCCTTCGGCCCACCGCTGCATCCACCACAGATTGGGTAAGTCCCTTTCCTCCTAGCCCTGCTGCCGGGTCTCACTGTTCCGAGAGCCTGTCCGTTAATTACTCTCAGAAAATCGTGAATTCACGTCAGGTTCTCTTCCGAGGACTGAGGTGAACGGGGACGCCTGCAAGCCTCACTCCCTTTCCCGGGACTCGAAAAGCTGTGGGGACACCCCACTTCTCGTTTCCCTCCCAAATTCAGGTCCAGGACCTGAAAGGGCCTCAAACCAGGGTGAGACGCCCCCTGGGGAGATGAGCCCCCGTTTGTAAGAGCTCCGAGGACTCTCTCAGGGCGTTGGGACGCCGACACCCCCTGGGCCAGTCCTTTCTCCTTTGAGACCCGTCAGTATGGGCAATAGGTCGTCTCTCAGTGGCCTCAGGATGGGACTTTCGATTTTAATATCCTTACGAACGTCCGCAACTTTTGCCAGAGGAACGACAATTGGGCCGAAATTCCTTACGTCCAGGCATTTTTCCTTCTGAGCTCCCGCCCCTCCCTTTGTATCCTCCTCTCCCTCGCTCTGCCTTCCCCTCCTTCCAGCAGCGCTCCAGTCGCCATCTTGCCTTTCCCTCCCCACTTCTGCTTCGGCAACATCTCAGTCGCCATCTTCTCCTTCTGTTCCGGTGACGTCCCAGCCGCCATCTTGCCCTCCTCTCTCCCCTTCTGCGCAGGCGGCACTCCCGCCGCCATCTTGCCTTTCTCTTCCTCCTTCTCCGCTGGCCGCCATCTTACCCCCCTCTTCCTCCCTCCGCTCCAGCAGCATTCCAGCCGCTATCTTATCCTCCCTTCCATCTCCATCCAGTCCCCCACTGTCCTCAACAGCCTTGCCCTCCTCACCTATAAGCTCTCATACCCGCTCAAAGGACTCTTTACTGTCCACTACGGGAAGTTGCGGGACCTGAGGGGTTAGTTCAAGTACACACCCCAATATTGAGGAACTGCTAGGTTCATTCTCCAGCGACCCAACCACCTATACTAAGGAATTTCAATACCTAGCTAATGCCTATGATTTAACCTGGCATGACATTCATGTAATCTGCTCTTCTTCCCTAACTACAGATGAGATGGACCGCATTTTCAATGCAGCCAGGGCTCATGCTGACCAGGTGCATATAACCGACCACCATGCCGGTAGGGGCCGAGGCTGTGCCAGGCCAAGAGCCAGGGTGGGAATATCAGGTTAATACTCCAGCGGGGAGGAAAGGGCGGACTAGATGGGACAAAATGCTTACATGCCTCATAGCCGGCAAGCAGAAAGCTTCACATAAAGTAGTAAACTTCCATAAGCTAAGGGAAATTACCCAGGGTCCTGATGAAAACCCAGCTGCTTTTCTACACCGGCTCACAGAAGCCCTCTCCCAATATACCCGCCTAGACCCTGACTCGGAGGCTGGTAAAACTGTTTTAGCCACACACTT